>JAANYP010002760.1:1983191-2099090 GCA_020465985.1 Centrapalus pauciflorus
GCATTGCCTTTTAACTAATTTACTTGTCTTGTTGCATTGCCTTTTCTTATACCCGTTTTCAATAGCCTTGTTTGTCTCAATGTTACAACAGCGTGGGCAGGCTGAGCGAGTTCTGTTTTCCACTTTGTCCTTCGACTTGTAAACTGATCTTGTAGTCAGAAAGGCCAACTACCATGATGAGCTGGAAACAAATTCCCATAAAGTGTCTTTAGCCTGTTCCAAGAACAGGTTTTGTCACAAGAACAGAACACTTTTTTAAAATCACCACGCTACTCAACAGTGAAAGCAGCGTAGAGCAGTTTTGTCCAGCCTGTTCAGCCGAACAGAGCAGTTGGACAACCTGTCTATAGTTTGACAACACAGTGCAAATTAGAAAGCGGTAGACTGAGATGCAAACATAGTTCAGGTTTCAAGAAGGCATCGATAACAGGCCTAATAAACTGAAAATAAAATACGGTGGCACTTACTTAAAATCATTACTTAACATACTGGTTAGATCTAAACGTCTGCCCAGACTGTAGGACTGGTTATGGCCTTTTGTGCCTAACAATCTAGCCACTTATTTAGCAATAAACCTTTCAATCTGGTCTTGTCAAAAAGCATTAATGATTTTTACAGGTACATTTGGCTGAAATAAATTACAACATTATAGTAAAGTAAAAGATCAGTTTATCATATACACTGATCTTGACTATACTAGAACAACAATTTTCTACAAGCCAGTACAACTAATGTAAAATCAAAATTACAACTCATGTAATAATGTACAACTAATGGTACGAGGATGTACAACTTATGTTAAAAGATGTTGGACTATTTGAGTTGGGAGCAAGAAAAACGGTTAAGCCTGTGAGGGCCAAGATGACCGACTCCATTCTTCACCTACCCAGACGGTAATGCACTCTCTATCACGGAGAAGGATCCCTAACCATCCTTTCCAATTCTTCCCTTGTATCCTCAAGTTCCTCAACTTCACTGTCTGATGATCATGAAGCTGGGATCATTGAGTTCTCCTCTTTCCATAGAAGCCGCGAGAGATCACAGATGTGCTCTCCAGTTGTGCTAGACTGCCTGATAGAAACTGCAAGTTAAGGCGGGAAGTGGCACGTGGCAAGTTTTGTCATCCAATCAACTTTGTATAGTTCTAGGGCCCTTGGAAACCACTTTTTACTGAGTAAGGGGATCTTAAAAAAATGCCCCCAGCTCAGGTTCTTCTATAATCTTGCCTCCTCAAACTCTATGCCTTAGGCAGACTTATGATCAACCTTTTCTTTCAATGGCATAGGGCCTCCTGCGTTTCAATCAGGTGTGAGGGTTGGTCACGCTCAATCTTATCCTGTTCCTTCTGTGTCATTCTGGCTTTATATTTGGGGTATGTCACAGAGACACCCTCTTTTACTTCTTTTGGAATCAGTCCCACCTCACTTATGCTCTTTCCATGCAGCTGCTTGATGTATGCCCATGATAGTCTTAGCCGTTTACTGACGTAGAATGGCTCAAGAGGCAACTGCCAGTTCACCCATTCCCGGATCCCATCTTGTGCAACATCAGTGTGGGGGGGTAGCGTAGGTGCCATTTCAGGGCCTGTTGCACCCATCCGGGTGTCGAAGTTTCCACTTGTTGTCCTTGTCTTGAAATGGAACATCTTTACAGCTTGATCGCTTCCTGGCAAGCCGTCGATTAGCAACATCATGAAAGTTCTTTCTAGACCAAGTTGATCAAAGTGGAATTTAGCTCTGCAAGAGGGTTACTGTTGATTTGGGCCAGAGACCTGAGTACCTGTCTCTACTTCCTCTCTTTCTCCTGCTGAGTCCTAGGGCGGATTCCTTATTTTCGTTGGCACCTCCAGGTAGCAGTGGAGTTTCTTGCGGTTGCTTGAGGGCAAAGGACTTAGCAAGCTTTGGCAGATTCGTCTTCTTTCTTAATTCCTCCAGAGCTTAAGCTGTTCATACCCTAAACTCAAAGTATTTGCAGAGGGAGGCCCATCTCTTGGCTCTGGCCTTGTGAAATTGCAATTTCTGCCTGTTGTCCTGCTGCATAGGATACGTACTGACCGTTTCTTTTCCGTTAGCTGCTGCTTTAGGAAACACACTTCAGAATTTCGCTTCTTCTTTCTTCTGATAGAATAAGGTGCCTCCTTTTGCTGCTAGTCCTGTCCCTCAGGAATGATTTCCGCCCCCTTAGACTGAGCAGGTTTGAGAGACAACCTGTAGGCATAGTAGCTTGAGAACACCTCACACACCGGTTGCAAAATCTCTGCTGGCTGACCGGGTGAGTTGGCAGACACTGGTAGCTCCGTAGGAGAAGAAGTTTTCTCCCCCTTAGACGTAGTCTTCGAGGCAGATGACTTCTCCCCCTTGAAGGAGATGAAGGCAGCGACTTCAACACTGGTTTTGCCGGAAGACACAGTCAGCAGGCTTTGCCAGCAGGTTTAGAGGATTTAGGACCAAGCAAGGCTTTTCACGAGTAAGCACAAGTTATCCCTTCACCTCACTAAGTTTGGGAAAGACAGGTTTGAAGAGAAGATTGTGGGAATCAGCAAGAGTGGTACACTTAAAAGATTGTCCCTATCAACGCGATGACAACATAGATTGCAGCTGTGGCAAGATGATTTCAGTGATCTCGCAAATCAGCAAGGGCTGATATACAAGAGTTGGATAGGGAACGCAATGAGTGGTTTTGTAAGCTGCCAAATGGTTAGAAGAGTAGAGATTGCAAAAGTAGGAGGAAGATGGACAGCTGTTTGGGAAATGGCGCCAGGGAGGACACAGGCCTTGTGTAAGGGATAGGATGAAGAGAGAGAGGTGGATAACAGTTGCACTGTGCGAGTGAGTGCAATCAGCTGTGGAGAGTTGTCAGTTTGGGATGACTGGGAAGGATTCTTTAAACATATCAAAGAATCCTTTGAGCGGGCGCTGACAGAACCTGAGATGAGGGATGGTGGGAGTGCATGTGTGTTTCCAAAGACCAACTTTTTGGTCAGCAAAGAAAGCGGATCATTCAAGGCAGGATTTGGGAAGATTGTGGTGGAAATGGGTGGATTGTTTGGAGTGGGTAGAGGGAAACGATGATATGAGGCTGGATAATAGAGAGGTGCTGCGAGGGCCGCGGTACTTGGGCTCGCCGCTCCCCTCATCCTGGGCCAAAGTCCAGATGGCCCTTTTGAAGGGCTACCTGTCTTCCGTGCAACAGTAGACAAAGTAAAAAGACAAAAGTTCTGCACATATGAAGACAAGTCTGCTTTTCAGAAAAGTGCAGAAAAGGTTATGTTGTCTTTTCAACAAGACTTTTCCTTTTCATTCTGTCCAATGAGATGTTTCTCTGAGATCCTCTAAGTGAGTATAAAAGGAAGCTTCTAAGGTCAGAAAGAAGAGTGAAGAAAGCTAAGTGCTTAAACCAAGAGTGAACGTGCAAGTGTGATCTTCATGCATGCAAGTCTTCTGTAAACCAGCTTCTGTGTGTCTAAGCTGTTTTACCTAAGCTGTTCCTTAAGTCTTATAAACACAGTGAGTGCTTCTTAGTGAGTGTATTCATTGTATACTAGTTCGAGTCTGTCTTAGACTAGTAAGCATACTGTTGTATCTGTCATCTCAGCTTGAACAATTCCGCATTCAAGCTTGTTTGTAATTAACAAATTGTTGATAATACATACAAACATTGAGAAAAGAGTGTGTAGTTTTTAAAGTGCTGTATTCACCCCCCCTCTACAGCTTATAACTATATACTTTGGGAACCTCTCGGGACCTACAGAATGTGTTTGGAAGTTCACCAAGAGTGGATAAATCTTCTTTCAGATTATTGATCTCAACAATGGAAGCTGCTGTGTCAAGATCCCCTCCAAGATAGACTTGGATTTGGGCAGGGATCTGTTGACTTATACAATGGCTGACTTTTTGTGCAGATTGGCACCAAGAGTCAACTATCTTTTGAAGCTTAGCATGCTTTATATCTGTTTCTCTCTTTTCTTCCAGTAAAATAGAGTTGATGTGTTTTAATTCATCAAGCTCAGTTTCCAACTTATGGAAACTGTCCAGTTTACTGGATTTAGTTTTAAGATAAGTTTTAAGCTTAGAGATTTCAGATAGTAAAGCATCATGCTTCTCAACAGCAGCTTTAAGATCAACAAGCATATATTCAAACATTTTAACTTTTTCTTCAGAACTGTAAACCATAAAATTTTGTACCTTATACATCATTGTAGGATTCCAGTTCTCTAAGCTGCTGAAGGCTTCAGCTTCAGCCATATCTTGTTTGAAGCTGCTTGTTGATGGGACATCAGTGTTGGCCACCAGACATTGATTGTCTTCTTCATCAGATGATGAATCAGAGTCCTCCCAGTCACATGTCTCTGCCATGAGTCCCTTTTGGCGATTGGAAGACACTGAGTTTTCCAATTTCCTTAGCTTAGAAATGGCCATAAGGTACTTAACCCTATAACCATCATCCTTGTTTGTCTTGTATGGTTTGGATGACTGACCAACAGCTTTTGACACACAATCAGCAGCTATATGGCCAGTTTTGCCACATTAGAAGCACTCAGCCTTGGATTTATCAAATGCCTTCTTTTTGCCAGCACCTGAACTTCCTTGCAGCATGTTTCTTCCAAACCTTTTCTTGTTGAACCTTTTGACAAGCATAGCTATCATTTGCTCATCATCTTGTTCAGCAAGATCTGCAGTATCTTCTTCATCTGACACTTCCTCCTTGTCATCATCCTGTTGATCAGGTTGAGTGAACACATCACTCACCTGATTTACAGGCTGTCTCACATTAGCCACAAAGGCTGCACCTCTTTTGGACATTTCCAAGGCATTTCTCTTTTGTTGCCTTGACTGTTCATCATTCAGTAAGGATCCATACAGATTGACAAGATCCATACTTCTGATAGTTACTGAGTTCCTTAGAATTGTTGAGAAGTAATTCCACTCTTCAGGTAGAATGTCCAGAAATTTATTCACCAGGGTAAGACTATCCTTAGTGATCCCAACAGCCTTGAGATCATTCACTAGAGCAGTAAACCTGGTGTAGGTTTCAGTGAGAGTCTCTTTTGGTTTAGCAAAGAAGAGTTCATACTGTCTAACAAGATTGTTGATCCTGTTGTCCAGTGTGATTGTGGGTCCATCATAGACGGTACACAAAGTATCCCACATCTCCTTTGCTGTCTTCATTTTCTCAACCTGTTTGAACACATCATCAGGAAGAGAAATGACCAGGTTGTTCCTGGCCTTTGCATCCAGAGCCACCAGTCTCTTGTCTTCATCAGACCATTGAGCTTTAGCTTTCTCAAAGGTCCAGATTTCAGGAGCAGCTCCTTCAACCGCTGGAGTTATGGTAGTAACAGAGGTTGGCACATAGGGACCATCACTATCTCTGGTAGTTGTACATCCAGATTCTCTAAATAGAGCATCATTCTGCACTTCCAACCATAGAAGTTTTGATGATTAAAATTTGGAGGTTTGCCCATAGAGCCATTGTCATAGTAAGAAGAATTTGCAGCACTGTTGTCCATGGAAACTTGGGAGAATGAGAGATCTAGAATGACACACACTCTAAACTGCTCTGATACCAGTTGTAGGTCCAGAGAGGTTCCCAAAGTATATAGCTTTAAGCTGTAGAGGGGGGGTGAATACAGCTATTTAAAAACTACACACTATTTTCTCAATGTTTGTATGTATTATCAACAAGTTGTTAATTACAAACAAGCTTGAATGCGGAAAGGTTCAAGCTGAGATGACAGATACAACAGTATGTTCACTAGTCTAAGACAGACTCAAACTAGTTTACAATGAATACACTCACTAAGAAGCACTCACTGTGTTTACAAGACTCAGAGCGACAGCTTATGTAGAACAGCTTAGACACAGAGAAACTGTATTACACAAGCAGGCTTGCATGCATGAAAAACACTTGCACGTTCACTCTTGGTTTCAGCACTTAGCTTTCCTTTTTTTGGGTTGATCTTTCTGACCTTGGAAGCTTCCTTTTATACTCACTCAGAGGATCTAAGTGAAACTTCTTCATTGGACGAAATGAAAAAGGAGAAGTCTTTTTGAAAAGACAACATAACCTTTTCTGCACTTTTCTGAAAAGCAGACTTGTCTTCACATGTGCAGAACTTTTGTCTTTTCACTTTGTCTACTGTTGCATTGCCTTTAACCGAATAAGGAATGTCAACTTTGAGTTTTTCTTCCTTGTAAAGGCCTATTTTGATATAAGAAAAAGGTCTGTCACCCTTTTTCAAATATCCTTTTGTCTTCATGTTGCAGAACAGCGTGGGCAGGTTGAGCAGTTCTGTTTTCCACTTTGTCTTCGACTTTGTAAACTGATCTTGCAGTCAAAAACAATACATGATGACTTGGAAACGTATTCCATAAAGTGTTTAGCCTGTTCACAAAGAACAGGTTCTGTTCACAAAGAACAGAACACTTTAAAATTGCCCAGGCTGCTCACCAGTGTAGAGCAGCGTAGACAGTTTATGTCCAGCCTGTTCAGCAGACAGAACAGCTTGGACAAACTGTCTTAGTTGCAACACATGCAACACATAGAACAGCTTTAGACTAATATTGCAAATCATCTTTAGGCTTTAATAAGGCATATAACAGGCCTTAAGTTCAACCTTCAAATGCATCAACAGGTTTGATTATAAATCTCCCCCTCAGATGTAGAACAGGTTTGACTGAGGCCTTTTTGTGCCTAACAGAATGTGATATATTTCATGCAAAAATGTTAGAAATTAGCATACCAAAATAATAAGTGATAATTAAATTAATGCAAACGTTTTTTTAATATGGTTATATATAAATTAACTCAATCTACATAAAACTTAGAATTCTGCTATACAAAAAATTTAATTTTCAAATTAAATTGAAGATTTTAATCATCAAATTAAAACAAAAGTTTAGAGTTTTATAATCAGGATGCTTGTTAGGTTGTGTTTTAATTGATGGAAACAAAGTCTAGGGGTTGTTTTGTATTTCTTTGATAGTTGTCAAGTATGTATATAAATAGTATCTTTGACTTTCAATAGTAATAGATCTGACAGTTTGCACTTTTACGGAAGATAGCAGTTACTAATTCAAGAATATTTCTCTCAAGCTTTTTTATTCAACATTCTCTGATAATCAACCATTCGGTTAGTTGTTTGATTACTGATTTGTTATTGTTCTTAATATTTTGTATGATTGATATGAAACTGTAATTCACAATTGGTATCAGAGCTTTAGGGGTGAATATTCTGATCTGAGATTGATTTTTTTTTCGAAACTACTCACTGTTCTTGAGAATTTTTTTTCGAAAAACCCTAAAATCACTAAGGGTTTTTAATCTGTTGATCATTACAAGTGAATATTAGATCGAAGGTAAAGGATTGATAGACGAATCAATTGAGTATAAACTTGAATTGATTCACAAAACACAGAAAAAGATCTAGGCAATATAAAAACGAATACTGTTCCATTGAAAAAGTCAAACCTAGATCTATTTTTGCACAAAGGTGTTTCACAAAAAGTGTTTGTATTCAAAATCCTCACCTTCGATTGCAATTTGAGTGAAAATGGGCAAATTTTTGGATTTAATTTGACTTTCAGACTTGAAAAATCAGAAAATATTAAGAAACTCGAAATACACATATCCTGTGTGTTATTCGAGTTGAATATTTCTGTTATTCGAGTTGAATATTTCTGTTATTCGAGTTGAATATTTCTGTTATTCGAGTTGAATACCTGTGAAATTCGAGTTGAAAAAAAGTGTCAATCGAGTTGACAATCACTGTCAATCGAGTTGACAACCACAATCAATCAAGTTAGATATAAAGTTGATCGAGTTTATTAGAAGTGAAATTTATTCAAGTTTCAAAACAAACTCGAGTTTCATTTCAAAGACATTCGAGTTTCATACCAAACTCAATCGAGTTCCACATAAGACTCAATCGAGTTTCACATAAGACTCAATCGAGTTTCACATAAGACTCAATCGAGTTTCACATTAAACTCATTCGAGTTTCACTCTAAACTCATTCGAGTTTCACATTACACCCATTCGAGTTTCACTCAAAACTCATTCGAGTTTTATACTTAGATCATTCGAGTTTCACACACATATTAATCGAGATTGTTGCAATACATCAACATCAAGTCTATTCAGTGTCTGAGTCAAGTTGATTATTGCTACTAACAAGTTACTGTGTTGTAGATTTCAGTACTAATCTGTGTTTCCAAGTTTGATCAAAATTTTCAATCTCAATCGGAGTTCATCAGATCTTGGACAGTTTCCCATATATCAATCAATATGTCTAAAGACGCTCTGGCAATGGGATCAGAAACCAAACCCCCAATTCTATACAGGGGTGAATATGTTCAATGGAGGGAGAGGTTTCTTGAATTTATTAGTTTTCATGATCTATCGGAAGAGATGCTGAAATCCTTAACAGAAGGACCAGCCACTTTCATGGAAACAATCCCAGGAGTACCAACTGGTAATCCCCCAATTCCACCAAGGACAGTCGAGGTCACCAACCTGACTGAGGCTCAAAAGAAGAGAAAATTAGGGGATAAAACTACCAGAAAGTTACTGTTGATATCCATCCCCAATGATATTTACACATGCCTTACAAACACAAAAACTGCTAAGTCAATTTGGGATGAAGTGTGTAAAATCATGAGGGGATCTGACAGAGCTGCCACAAACAGGGCTAGAAACAGCCTAATGACGTTTGAAAATTTCAGAGCCCGTGAAGGTGAACTACTGGAAAACACTTACCTAAGGTTTGTGAATTTGGTAAGTGAAATGAAACGAAATGGAGTGACAAAGTCCAATCTGGACATAAATGTCAAATTCTTAAATGTTCTGAATCCTGAATGGGAAAAATATGCTATGATTATCCAGCAAACAAAAGATATTGAAGAAATGGATTTTCATATGATATTTGAAAACCTCAACAACTATCAAGAGGTTGTGTTGAGGAAAATATCAGGAAAGAAGAAAGCCGAGAAAGAAACTGTTGATCCATTGGCTCTTCTGGCAGAGAAAAAGTTCAAATACAAAATGAAAAAGGAGAAAAGAGCCATAGTCAGCAGTACATCTTCCGAATCAGAATCCTCAGATTCATCTGCTGATTCAGAGATAGAAGAGATGAAAAAGCATATGGCACTGCTTACAAAAGCATTTCAAAAGAAATTCTACAGAAAGCCAACCAACAATAAGATGCGCTATAAAACAGGCTCGAGGAAAATTGAGAAGAAGGACAAATATGAGAAATCTGGAGAAAGCAGTGGAAGAAAGACTGACAAATATGAAAAGTCAGAAAAGTCAGCAAAGAAAGAGTCAGAACAGAAATGTTACAACTGTGGAAAACCAGGTCATTATGCCCGAGAATGCAGATCCCCAGTAGTCAAAAACTCAGACTACTATACAAGAAAGGCTCTCTTAGCAAAAAAAAAAGAGTCTGGCAAAGCTCTTATGGCGGAGGATGACTACTGGTTGCAGTTATCTGAAGATGATGACATTCTGGATGAAGATGCTCACATTTGCCTCAAATCAGAGATATTCAATGAGTCTGAACTGAGTGAATCAGCCATGTTAGCTGAGGATGAAGTATGGGTTGGTTTAACTGATGAAGAGGATGCAGAAACACAAGAATCTGAGGAGGAAGAGACAGAAGAAGTTGCATTGATGGCAACTGGCAAAACTGAGGCTGAAAATGAAGAAGATTTAGAGTCAGATAAATCAGATGATTCAGATAAGGCGGAGGTACATTCTAATTCTGACTCTGATATTGATGAATCATGTGTACTTGAAGAAAAACTAACTCATATGGCCTTTATGCTTAAAAAGTTTGAAAAATCATTAAAGGCGGAAAAGAATAATGCTCATTCTTTGGAAAACAAACTTCGTAATGAACATAACTTAGTTTTAGACTTTTCCAAAGATAAAGCGTTAGCCTTACGAGCAGTTTCAGACTTACAAGATAAGGAAAGAGAACTTCAAAGCAATATACTCAATCTTAATCACAATATATCTGATTTACAAGAAAGACTGCGAATAGCAGAATTAGAAGCTTCAAACTTTTCTGTAAAATATCATGCTATTTTTGAAGAACGAACTAAACTTTATGAGAAAATAAAGAAGATGGAAGATGAATTTATCAAAAGAGGGCAAACAGATCAAACAATTTATTTAAATCAACCAAAAGACACAGAATTTTATAATTCTAAATCTGGAATTGGTTGGGAAAATCCAAAGTATCTGACAAAAGCAATATCTAGTTCACCAACATTATATGATGTCAGATACATGAACTTAGGATTAAAAATGGCATTTATGAAAGCTCTGAAGAAGTAGAATCTAGTGAAGAAATAAAAAGATTACGATCAGACAAAATGCAAAATTCTGGTGATTATACCAGAATAAATGAAACAAGTAATATTCATGATATTAAAGAAGAGTACATTCAAACATATTCTGAAAAGGATTTGTCTGAATTACCTACTCAATCTCAAAAGTTATATCTGCCATATTCAATTTTAGAAAAGATAAATTCTGATCTAGAATTGAAAGTTAAAAATTTTGAGACAGAGAATGGAACTCTCAAGGCTGAACTAAGAACTATGGAACAAAAGTTGCAAAATCAGCCTAAAAACATAAAGTTGTCTGATCCACAATCCTCTACTTCTCTAGATTCTATAAATTCAGAAAAGGAATTTGATCTGTACATGCACTCTGACTTTAATTCATTAGATCAAATGTTTGGTAAAATTGATGAATTTATCAAACCTTTGCATAACAAACAATCAAATGATAATAAAGAACCTGTTAAAATTCTGCAAAGAATGTCTACAGATTCTTTAAAATCATTTGAAAATTCACCATTATTACAACAAAAGAAGGAGAAAACAAAAGTTATTGTTAATACTCCTAACTTTGAAAAGGGTGAATCATCTTCATCAGCGGACTCAATTGCACTTAAAGTCCAATCTTCAAAAGGTATGAGAAATTTACAGAAGAAACGAGTATCTAAATCTACTAATTCTCATACTTCTTTTATGTCAGATATCATTGTGAACGGTTCGAGAAAACAAGTTTGGCGAAAGAAGAAAAGAGAACAGAAAAACAAGAGTATAAAACAAGAGTGGCGCGTGAAGGACAAAATTGTTACAGATAGAAATAGCAACATTGAACATTCTGTCTGTAATAATAAACTTGTTAATAATTCTTGTATAAAGTTTTCAAGAACGGACTTAATTGCTTTGAATTCTTGTGCTTGTAAGCCTTCAATTGTTAAATCTAATAAGCTCGTCTGGCAACCGAAGAAAAAGGACCCATTTTATGAACAGAAAAAGGTTCCACAGAAAAATATTTCAAAAACAATTCCACCGCGAATTGTACAAAAGTGGATACCTAAAAGAACAGTTCAAAAGTGGGTACCTAAAATAACTTCAAATGATAAGCTAAAAGCCATATCTGTTAGAAAAACAAATAATACTGTGCATGAATTACCTAAAACAAAAGTACCCAACTACAAGTGGGTACCTCATGTGCTACTTCGTCTTATAGGTAAACCATGTCTGGTATCTTGACTCCGGATGTTCCAAGCATATGACCGGACAACGAGACACACTCACGGACTTTGTAGAAAAGTTCTGTGGGACGGTCAGATTTGGAAATGATCAGTTTTGTCCGATCAAAGGATACGGAAGTCTCAAATACGACAAAATTACCATCCAAAAGGTTTTCTATGTTGATGGTCTTGGACACAATTTGTTTAGTATTGGACAGTTGTGTGATAAAGGTTTAGAAGTCAATTTCAAAGCCAATCGGTGCAGCATCAGATCCGGAGAAGGAAAGGAAATATTGGCAGGAAACAGGAAAACAAATTTGTACTCCATTGATTTAGCCTCGATTAATCTGAAGAAAGATGTCTGCTTAATGTCAAAAGCTACATCTAAAACAACATGGTTGTGGCATCGTCGCCTTTCACATCTGAACTTCAATGAGTTAACCAACCTAGCAAAAGGAGGGTTAGTTAAAGGGCTGCCGACTCTCAAATTCCAAAAGGAGCAGTTGTGTGCCGCATGTGAAAAAGGAAAAATGACAAGAGCTACACACAAATCCAAAACAGAACACTCATCCACGAGAGCGCTGGAATTACTGCATATGGATTTGTGTGGACCAATGAGAGTGCAAAGCATTAATAAGAAACGATATGTATTGGTGATAGTTGATGACTATTCACGATACACATGGGTTTTCTTCCTGAGGTCCAAATCAGATGCAACCGAAACAATCATAGACTTCATCCGGAAAATACAAGTGAAGTTGCAACTCACAATTCAAACAATCCGCTCAGATAACGGAACAGAATTCAAGAACAAATCGCTTGACTCATTCTTGAATTCAATAGGAATTACACATCAGTTTTCAGCTGCTCGAACTCCACAACAAAACGGTGTCGTTGAAAGAAGAAATCGGACACTAGTGGAATCAGCTAGGACGATGCTGGCATATTCAAATTTACCGTTATTCTTATGGGCAGAAGCAGTTGCAACAGCTTGTTTCACACAGAATCGTTCAATCATAAATAAGAGATTCGGAAAGACTCCTTATGAATTGATTAATAAACGAATACCTAATATTAAATTTTTCCATGTCTTTGGTTGCAGATGCTTTATTCTAAACGACAAAGATAATCTTGGAAAGTTTAATCAAAAGGCAGATGAAGGAATATTCATCGGATATTCAAAGGAGTCAGTTGCCTTCCGAGTGTACAACAAGAGAACCAAGATAGTCAACGAGAGTGTGAATGTCAAATTTGATGAAGGAGTGGTAATGGCTTCTGAACACACCAGTTCAGGACCCGAACCTAAAACGCAGACTTCATTGGAGTCATCTGAACAAAATGCTGAACATTCAGAATTACATAAGTTGTTTGAGAATTTTTATGAAGACTATTTTGAAAAGCCCAAAACTAATGTTCTAAATTTGGTGCCTGACAGGATTACTGAAGATCCAGTCGTAGTCTCTGATCTTTCTCAACAACAAGTTTCAGAAGAAACTGGAGAAGCCTCAACAGCAAATGCGCAGTCGACTACTGAGAGTGTACAACCCATTGAACCTCCATATTCTTCTGAAACCCCCATTACTTATGAACATTCAGAAGCTCCTACCACAGATGTCCCACCTACAACATCTGAAGTAACTCCCCAACCATATCTAGATCGCAATCCCAATCAAGACCAAATAGAACAGTTTCCACATACTTTTAAGTGGACAAGAAATCACCCAATAGAAAACATTATTGGTGATCCATCCGCGTCAGTCCAAACCAGAAGGGCTACCATAAATGAATGTCTATTTTCAAAATTTTTAAGTAAAATAGAGCCCAATAATGTAAAAGAAGCACTTCTGGACGCTGATTGGATTGTGGCGATGCAAGAAGAACTGAACCAGTTCGAACGATTAAAGGTCTGGAGACTTGTTGAGCGCCCAAAAGACAAATCCATTATAGGGACGAAATGGATCTTTAAAAACAAGAAAGATGAACATGGAGTAATCATTCGGAATAAAGCTCGTCTCGTTGCCAAAGGATACAGCCAACAAGAAGGGATTGACTACGATGAAACGTTTGCACCAGTTGCACGAATTGAAGCCATTAGAATGTTTTTAGCTTTTGCCGCTCATAAAAACTTTACAGTCTATCAAATGGATGTTAAAACTGCCTTTTTAAACGGGGAACTAACAGATGAGGTATATACATATCAGCCCGAAGGATTTACTGATCCTTCGAGACCTGATCATGTATATATTTTAGATAAGTCACTGTATGGCCTTAAACAAGCACCGCGTGCTTGGTATGATGCACTTTCAACATATCTGTTGAAATGTGGATTTACAAAAGGTGCAGTTGACACAACCCTGTTTATAAAACGTCAGGGGCCGGATATCATAGTTATACAAATATATGTAGACGACATAATATTTGGATCTACAAATCCAGAATTTTGTAAGAAATTCGCATTTTTAATGTCCCAAAAATTCGAAATGAGCATGATGGGGGAAATAAATTTTTTCTTAGGATTACAAGTAAAATAATTAGCTGATGGTATTTTTATCAATCAGTCAAAATATATACAAGACATGTTAAAGAAATTTAACATGGTCAACAGTACTCCTATGAAAACTCCCATGGCTCCGGATTCAAAGTCAAAACTCGATGAGGACATCTCAGGGAAACCTGTAGATGTGACTCATTATCGAGGTATAATTGGGTCATTAATGTACTTAACAGCTAGTAGACCAGATATTATGTTTGCTACATGTGTCTGTGCAAGATATCAGGCAAATCCTAAAGAATCACACTTAACAGCTGCGAAACGAATTTTAAGATATCTCAAAGGAACTCCAAATCTTGGTTTGTGGTATCCTAGAGAATCTTCATTTAATCTAACTGCTTTTTCTGACGCTGATCACACAGGTGATAAGATGGACAGAAAAAGTACGTCTGGAGCAGTACAGTTCTTAGGTGACAAACCCGTATGTTGGTCATCCAAGAAACAACATTGCGTCTCATTGTCTACAGCTGAAGCAGAGTACGTTGCCGTATCTTCTTGCTGTTCTCAGGTGTTGTGGATGAAGAGCCAACTGCGCGATTACGGGTTTACACCAAAGAAAATACCAATATATTGTGATTCTCAGAGCGCAATAGCTATTGCATCAAATCCGGTGCAACATTCAAAAACAAAACACATTGACATTCGGTATCATTTTATAAAAGATCATGTAGAAAATGGAAATATAGAATTATATTTTGTACCTACTGAATATCAACTAGCTGATTTGTTTACCAAAGCATTAGATGAAAAACGGTTTAATTTTTTGGTATACAAATTAGGTATGTTGAATCGTTAAGATTTAATAATTCAGTAGTTTCAATATATAATTTTAAATTTTTCATTTTTTATTGATTTTAGTCTGATGTTAAATTCTTGAATCTTAAAGAGTTAATATTCCTTGGAACTTAACAAGATCTGAATTGTCATGTGAAGGGGAAGCAGAAAATAATTTTGTCTGATTTTGAGTAAATCTGATAAAAATTATCTGATATTTTGTAGGGGGAGCAGAGCTGAGAAAAAGAATACACATTTGAGGGGGAGCAGCTTTCAGAAATTCAAGGGGGAGCAATTGAGCATCTTAATTTTTTTTTTTGAGTTTAATATTTTTTTGTTGTTAATATTTTTTTAAATTGTATATTTTTTTGTTTTATTTTTGTTTTTGTGTGTGTGTTTTTAAATTTTTTTGAAATTCAAATTTTATCTTGATTTTTTTTTATTTTTTTAGTCACAATATTTGTTGAAAAGATAATATGGGTTTAAATAATTGGGTTAAGAATTGTGAGTGGAAGATGGGCCAAATTTTCTATTAAAATCAAATTTGGGCCGGTCATTTTTTTTTTCAAATAAAAGATGGGCCGGTTTAAAATAATTAGACTATAAATTTGAATTGTCAAATTCAAATTCATTTTTTCAGAAATTCCTATTCATCATCTTCTCCAAAAACCTTTCTTCACCTTTCAGAAACCATAAACCCACAAACATCATCAACGGACTAAAGCTATCTTTTCATCAGATTGTGAGTAAAAAATTTTTAGTTGTTTCTTGTATTTGTATTGAGTTCATTTCAGATTTGCGATATATGTGTTAGTAGGTTTTACGTATTAGTATGTTAATGGTGTTTAGAATTGGTTGTTCATAAATCTGAAATTAAATGTGTGGTAAGTTTTGGTTTATGAATGTGAACATGAATCTGAAATTTCATGGTTCAAATCAAACCACACAAACAGAAAGTTTGATTTTCGTTTCAGCAAGTTCGTATTCTTCATAATTCTGAAATTTGAATTTTTAACAACTTTAATGTTGTTTTTGTTCAAAGTTCAATAAATCAAATGTGTTTAAAATGTATTTTCGAGGGAGATACAAGTTTTCAATCACTGAAAAACAACAAGGAATAAATTTTTGATTTATCAGTGTATAGAAGACTTGAAATAAATACATACAGAACTTCTCGAATAAAGGCTTTAGTCGAGAAAGCCTAAGACCCATTCGAGTTGTATCAAACGTTATTCGAGGAAGTCCAAGAGACATTCGAGTTGATGTCAATAAGACTCGAGAAAACCCAAGAGT
This sequence comes from Centrapalus pauciflorus, assembly GCA_020465985.1. Classification (NCBI taxonomy): domain Eukaryota; kingdom Viridiplantae; phylum Streptophyta; class Magnoliopsida; order Asterales; family Asteraceae; genus Centrapalus; species Centrapalus pauciflorus. The sequence goes on from JAANYP010002760.1 coordinate 1,999,364, forward strand.
TGATTGAAATGATAATCGAGAAAGTCTCTGTGTCACTTGAGTTGACTAAGGGTTTATTCGAGAAACTTATGTGTATCATGCGAGTTGACCAAATTTGTTGAACTTAGAAAATTTTCAGAACTTAAATATCGATTGATACATTGTCCAAGAACACTTATAGTTTATTCGAGTTGGGGCAATGTAGTTATCGAGAAAGTGTCTTTTTCATACGAGTTGAGTGTTAGACATAAAAGAGAGTCCATGTTTATTCGAGTTTAATACTTGTTTCATTTGAGTTTAACAAGTATTTCATTCGAGTTGGTCATATGTTGATTCGAGAAAATGCCTTATTCATTCGAGTTGGACTACTAGAACATACGAGAACACTCAAGACTTATTCGAGAATTTTCATGTTTTATTCGAGTTTCATACATATGTAATTCGAGTTGCATATAGGCTTATTCGAGTTTATTCATAGACTAAGTCAAGTAGTTTCAAGTGTCACTCGAGATTAATCAAGAGTCATTCAAGAAAGTTGTAGTTTCATTCGAGTTTTAAAAGAAGATTTTTCCTAAGTGTTGATTTTTTAATGTTTTAGGAAAATGTCACATTTTTATTAAGAAATTGTTATAAATTTGTGTTTTTCTAAATTGGTCTCTAAACGATTGACTCTGGAGTCCTCTCAATAATAGTCTATTATTGTCTGGAATCCCGATGCCTTAAACAGAAAATCACAACTTTTTACAATTTCTGATAAAATGTTACAATTTTTCTACATTTTAAGGATTGTCATTTGTGTACATGGTCTGACTAACATGATTTTTTTTTATTTTGTTTACAGGTGTTCAAATGGCATCTCCAATGCAGTCTCAGAAATCCAATTCATCTGACTCCCATTCATCATCCAATCATACTCTTGTTTCCACACCTGTTCGTTCTACTTCAGTTGCCCGTCCCTCACAATCAAATATTATCCCAGATAACCAATTAGTCAAACCTAAACATTGCCTACCTTTTAGAGATAATAACCATCGCCTGGATACCAAGGTTATTAAAGTTAGTCATCCTATCATCGTTGACATTCTCAAAGGTCATCCGTTAGGTTATCTGCTTCAATATAAACCTTCTATCCCACAGGTATACCTACAACAATTTTGGCACACCGTCAAATTTGTTCCTGCTGACGGCAATCACCATTTCAAAGTAACAATAGACCAATTCAAAACTAAAATCACTCTCGCCAGACTTCGTCACAATTTATATCTTCCAAGACGTATAGACACAGTTAACTTTCCAGAGTTGGCTGATTTTGAAGATTTTGTGTCGGATGAGGAGCTGGTTCATGATCTGATCTGCCTGGGCTACTCAAAGCCACTACCAAAGAGCTCCAAATTCCATAGGAATGGCTTGAACAGGGAATGGTACACACTATTTGGAATTATCAATAGGTGTATGACGTCTAAGCACACAGGCATCGACAGATGCAGCGTTCATTGCCTAAGGATTTTTCATGGAATAGCGTTTAACAAGCATTATGATTATGCTCAGTGCATATGGGAGGACTTAAAGGAGATTGTTCTAGCAAAAACTACAAATAGAGCAAGAAAATTTGTTCCGCTTCAGAGATTTATACAAATTCTTATCCGAGGAATTCTTCGCGCAAATGAAAATATTCCGAAGCGAGCCAATTCACAGCGATGTCCAGATTATGTGATGATGAGCTTACACGAAGTGCCGGATTCTCCAAATGCAAATATTATGCCAATCCCGGAGTCATTGTTAAAATATGCGGATCAAGAGAGTGAGCATGTGAGATTGTATAGGATAGATCATGCTCCAATAGAGACCCAGGAGCCGGGATCTCTTACCCAAGGAGCCTTAGGACTAGAGGAACCTCAACAAGGGGCTAAAGTTCAGGGTGCCCAACCTGTGAGTGAGGGAGATGTTGTTGTAAGGGGAGGTGAGGAAGAGGCTGAGAGATCTGATTCCGAGAGAACTTTGTTGGATATCCAAGAAGAAGAAGGTGAAGGAGATGATGATGATGATGGTGCTGATGGAGGTGATCATCATGAGGGAGGTAGTATGTTGATAGATATAGTAAGAATTGCTGAAGAGAGTGTGCGGGATACCATAAACCTAGAAAGCCGGTATATAACCACATCTGCTGTTAGCTCTCCTATGAGAGTTAGCATTGAAGAAGTCAGTATCCCACTGACGATTGCACACCCAACCATCCACTCAGTCTCCTCTCAACAGGAGATTGTTTCAATTGAGCACCGGGATGAACCTTATAGTTTATCTGAGAGTCATTTGGACTTGATGGATATTGAAACAAGTACACAACTGCCCGAGTGTATGACTTCAATTCAATCACTGAGTATAGATCCTATACAGTCTAGGACACTCGAGTCAACTTCATTTGTTGAAGTTAGTGTGGTTGAACTTCGTGTTCCCACTGGAACATCCTCAGCAGTGGAAGCATTTGTTGCTCCGTCGCTTGAAGAGGGTGGAAGTCCAGTCAGAGCAACAACTTTACCAACTCTGAGTACTGGCCACACAGACGTACTTTTTACAAGTTCGACTGTCATGACAACTGGAAGTCTACGTGACCCAGTGGTGACTTTATCCCCGTTTGTAACTGAGTCAACATTGAATAAAGCGTTGAATGAAGCTATAGCTGGGGTGAACACGCATGTATCTGCTCAATTATCTGAGGTAATGGCACAGATGTCAAACATCCACAAGTTCTTAAAAGGTAAGTCTGTTGCGGAGGAATCAATGAAGAAATCTGAATCTAATCAAGCTATCAATGAGTTGAAAGAAGAGTTGAAAGATTTTGTGTTTGAACAGTTTGATGAAATGAGAGAACGCATGATAAGTTTAGAAAGCACAGTGATAACTGCATTGGGCAATTTATCAGAAAGGGTTGCAGCAGTTGAAGAGACATGTAAGGCTCAAGCTTCCTCATCCAAGAGGAAACATGATGAGCATGATGAGGACTCCGATGATGCTCCTCATGAGGGGGAGAAGAGGAGAAAGCTTGATGAATCTACACCTGGGGTATTGATGATTACATACCCAGAAAAAGAAACTGAAGTTCAAGAGAGAGAGGCTGGGGGCTCAAAAGAAGCGACTGGTGAACAAAGTGAGCTGGGATTGATTCTTCATGAAGATGTTCCAGTTCCTTTGAACATTCAGTCTGATATTTATCATTTTGTAGAATATATTGATTCTGATGAAGATGTTCAAGATAAGCATCAAGAGTTGAGTATTCAAGGAATAAGGGAAGAGAGAGAGAGGAATACATTGAAGTGTCTGAAGATGATGATGTAATTGCTTTGACTGATATTGATTTTAGAGCTGAAAGGATTGAGGAGGAGGAAGGTTTAGTTGAGGAGATTTTGAAAGATACTGAATCGACACCAACGGTTGAAAATCCTGAGGTGGTTATTCAAGTTAAGGAGGAAATTGAAGAGTTTCCAGTCGAAAACGTGGTTGCTCAAGAAAAAGTTGTACTGAATGAGGTTGAGGTGATGGATAGATTCTTCAACGAATATGTTCTTGCAGATGAGTCTAAGAAACAACATAGACTTAGATTTGAAGCCCAACAAGTAGTTCAGAGGGAAATTCAAGACATGCTGACATTGTTAAGCAAAGATGAGATCAGCAAAAAGAAAGTGAAGAAACTTGAGCTTCCAGAGAATAGATCGGCAGAGTTTATCAGAAAAAGGAAAAAGATGCCATACATTGAAGATATTCTTGAAAAATGAATATTTTGCAAGAAACAAGCATCATGTTCTTTTCTCAAGCTATTTAGGGTTTTAGAGCCGAATATGCCGAATCTGGTCAACTATGCCAGCTTTCCGAGGAATAAAACACAAGAAGTTGAGAAGGTTAAGAGTGAGTTCAGGATAGTTGATTTGGTGAAAATAGAAAAGGACAGATTTGTTAAGATCTTCTATCCAACTTTCACTGTTACTAGAGCCGATGGAAACACCTACACGTTCACAGAAGCAGATATGTTCAATATGCACCTGGTTGACATTTAAGATTTATTTGATGAGTTGTGCAGAAACAAACGAAATGAACACTGCAGATTTGCACTTAAGACACTGTTTCACTTCATGCATACCAAATTGGTATTGATGTCAGTGCAAGATCTACAGATAGGTTTTGAACGGGGTATGAGGAAGATCAACATGACAGCTCCTCACAGAGATATCAAGTTTGCTGGAGAGTTGAAAGAATTTCAAGTTATCATGGTAAAGCATCCAGCAGTCATGTACAGAGATAGAAATAAGAAGTTAAGAGTTATGCGAAGTGTAGAGTTGAACAAATTTTCAGATGGGACTCTGAATAAAGTTTTGAGCGGTTTAAAAGGAAAACTTGCAGCTGATAAGAAAAGAAAGACGAAGAAAGGAGCTCTATCTGTAAACGACCGAAGACTCATGGTTGAGTTTATTTCAAATATTGAATGGAGGCTCTCTGATCGAAAAAGCGTTAGAAGATTTGAACAAAAGTTGGGATTATCAATTTAAAGACTTTGGTCTTTCCATCAAAGGGGGAGAACACTTTGACATTTGAATTCATATTACAGCCGCCACTGTTGAAAACACTCTCAATATACAAACATTCATATTGTCTTCTTCTTTATCATACTACATTTATTGAGCTAGTTTCTTTATGTATATGATGAGAATATCATTAAGGTGCTGAATATTAACGGGAATACAACATTACAGTTTTATGTACGTTACAAAGTTTATGATTCGTTGTTAATGAAGAAAACACGTATACGAGTTCTCGTAATTTAAATTTTATAATTTTTTTATGCCTTTCAGAATGCATGTATTAGTGTGTCGTATTAAGTACGCGTGATTTCTAATGATAGCCGATTTTTTATAAAAATAATTAGTTTAGGTTCGTCACAAATCTATCGCAAATTGTTAAATTTTGTGAGGGATTTGCGATGGAATTTTGTTTGTTTTCATTATTTTCGGGTCAAAAAGCCTAAAATAGCGAGTAAGAATATCGATTATGTAATTAATTACATAAATTTTGATTTTGAATAAGTATTTGTTTATACACGTGTCTATGAATACATTCGTGTGTATTTGTATATGTTTTATATACGTTACAAAGTTTATGATTCGTTGTTAATGAGAAAACACGTATACGAATTCTCGTATATTAAATTTTAAAATTTTTTACGACTTTAAGAATGCATATGTTAGTGTGTCGTAGTGAGTAGCCGTGATTTTTAATGATTGCCGAATTTTTATAAAAAATAATAACTTTAGGTCCGTCGCAAATTGTTAAATTTTGTGAGGGATTTGCAACGGAATTTTGTTTGTTTTTATTATTTTCGGGTCAAAAAGCCTGAAATAGCGAGTATAAATATCGATTATGTAATTAAATGGATAAATTTTGATTTTGAATAAGTATTTGTTTATAAACGTGTCTATGAATACATTCGTGTGTATTTGTATTTGTTTTATATACGTTACAAAGTTTATGATTCGTTGTTAATGAGAAAACACGTATACGAATTCTCGTATATTAAATTTTAAATTTTTTTATGACTTTAAGAATGCATATGTTAGTGTGTCGTAGTGAGTACCCGTGATTTGTAATGATAGCCGATTTTTTATAAAAAATAATAACTTTAGGTCCGTCGCAAATCTATCGCAAATTGTTAAATTTTGTGAGGGATTTGCGACGGACTTTTGTTTCTTTTCATTATTTTCGGGTCAAAAAGCCTAAAATAGTGAGTAAGAATATCAATTATGTAATTAACTACATAAAACTTTATTTTGAATAGGTATTTGTTTTATACACGTGCCTATAGATACGTTCGTGTACATTTATTTTTGTTTTATGTACGTTACAAAGTTTATGATTCGTTGTTAATGAAGAAACACGTATACGACTTCTCGTATTTTAAATTTTAAAATTTTTTATTGTTTTAAAAAAGCATATATTAGTGTGTCGTAGTGAGTACGCGTGACTTTTAATGATAACCGATTTTTTTAAAAAAAATAATAACTTTAGGTCCGTCGCAAATCCATCGCAAATTGTTAAATTTTGTGAGGGATTTGCGACGGAATTTTGTTTCTCATTATTTTCGGGTCAAAAAGCCTCAACTAACGAATAAGAATATCGATTATGTAATTAAATACATAAAAACTTGATTTTGAATAAGTATTTGTTTTATACACGTTCTTAAAGATACGTTCTTGTACATTTTGTATTTGTTTTATATACGTTACAAAGTTTATGATTCGTTGTTAATGAAGAAAACACGTATACGAGTTCTCGTAATTTAAATGTTATAATTATTTATGCCTTTAAGAATGCATATACTAGCGTGTCGTATTGAGTACGCGTGATTTTTAATGATAGCCGATTTTTTATAAAAAATAATAAGTTCAGGTACGTCGCAAATCGATCGCAAATTGTTAAATTTTGTGAGGGAGTTGCGACGGAATTTGTTTGTTTTCATTATTTTCGGGTCAAAAAGCCTCAAATAGCGAATAAGAATATCGATTACGTAATTAAATACATAAAAACTTGATTTTGAATAAGTATTTGTTTTATACACATTCCTAAAGATACGTTCTTGTACATTTTGTATTTGTTTTATATACGTTACAAAGTTTATGATTCGTTGTTAATGAAGAAAACACGTATACAAGTTCTCGTAATTTAAATGTTATAATTTTTTATGCCTTTAAGAATGCATATACTAGTGTGTCGTATTGAGTACGCGTGATTTTTAATGATAGCCGATTTTTTATAAAAAATAATTAGTTTAGGTCCGTCACAAATCGATCGCAAATTGTTAAATTTTGTGAGGGATTTGCGACGGAATTTTGTTTGTTTTCATTATTTTTGGGTCAAAAAGCCTAAAATAGCGAGTAAGAATATCGATTATGTAATTAAATACATAAATTTTGATTTTGAATAAGTATTTGTTTATACACGTGTCTATGAATACATTCGTGTGTAATTTTATTTGTTTTATATACGTTACAAAGTTTATGATTCGTTGTTAATGAGAAAACACATATACGAATTCTAGTATATTAAATTTTAAATTTTTTTATGACTTTAAGAATGCATATGTTAGTGTGTCGTAGTGAGTACCCGTGATTTCTAATGATAGCCGATTTTTTATAAAAAATAATAACTTTAGGTCCGTCGCAAATTGTTAAATTTTGAGAGGGATTTGCGACGGAATTTTGTTTCTTTTCATTATTTTCGGGTCAAAAATCCTAAAATAGTGAGTAAGAATATCGATTATGTAATTAACTACATAAAACTTTATTTTGAATAGGTATTTGTTTTATACACGTGCCTATAGATACGTTCGTGTACATTTGTTTTTGTTTTATATACGTTACAAAGTTTATGATTCGTTGTTAATGAAGAAACACGTATACGACTTCTCGTATTTTAAATGTTAAAATTTTTTATGGTCATAAGAATGCATATATTAGTGTGTTTTAAAAATAATAACTTTAGGTCCGTCGCAAATCCATCGCAAATTGTTAAATTTTGTGAGGGATTTGCGACGGAATTTTGTTTCTTTTCATTATTTTCGGGTCAAAAAGCCTAAAATAGTGAGTAAGAATATCGATTATGTAATTAAATACATAAAACTTGATTTTGAATAAGTATTTCTTTTATACACGTGCCTATATATACATTTGTGTACATTTGTTTTTGTTTTATGTACGTTACAAAGTTTATGATTCGTTGTTAATGAAGAAACACGTATACGACTTCTCGTATTTTAAATTTTAAAATTTTTTATTGTTTTAAAAAAGCATATATTAGTGTTTCGTAGTGAGTACGCGTGACTTTTAATGATAACCGATTTTTTTTAAAAAATAATAACTTTAGGTCCGTCGCAAATCCATCGCAAATTGTTAAATTTTGTGAGGGATTTGCGACGGAATTTTGTTTCTAATTATTTTCGGGTCAAAAAGCCTCAAATAGCGAATAAGAATATCGATTACGTAATTAAATACATAAAAACTTGATTTTGAATAAGTATTTGTTTTATACACATTCCTAAAGATACGTTCTTGTACATTTTGTATTTGTTTTATATATGTTACAAAGTTTATGATTCGTTGTTAATGTAGAAAACACGTATACGAGTTCTCGTAATTTAAATGTTATAATTTTTTATGCCTTTAAGAATGCATATACTAGTATGTCGTATTGAGTACGCGTGATTTTTAATGACAGCCGATGTTTTATAAAAAATAATTAGTTTAGGTCCGTCACAAATCGATCGCAAATTGTTAAATTTTGTGAGGGATTTGCGACGGAATTTTGTTTGTTTTCATTATTTTCGGGTCAAAAAGCCTAAAATAGTGAGTAAGAATATCGATTATGTAATTAAATACATAAATTTTGATTTTGAATAAGTATTTGTTTATACACGTGTCTATGAATACATTCGTGTGTGTTTGTATTTGTTTTATATACGTTACAAAGTTTATGATTCGTTGTTAATGAGAAAACACATATACGAATTCTCGTATATTAAATTTTAAATTATTTTATGACTTTAAGAATGCATATGTTAGTGTGTCGTAGTGAGTACCCGTGATTTCTAATGATAGCCGATTTTTTATAAAAAATAATAACTTTAGGTCCGTCGCAAATCGATCGCAAATTGTTAAATTTTGTGAGGGATTTGCGACGGAATTTTGTTTCTTTTCATTATTTTCGGGTCAAAAATCCTAAAATAGTGAGTAAGAATATCGATTATGTAATTAACTACATAAAACTTTATTTTGATTAGGTATTTGTTTTATACACGTGCCTATAGATACGTTCGTGTACATTTGTTTTTGTTTTATATACGTTACAAAGTTTATGATTCGTTGTTAATGAAGAAACACGTATACGACTTCTCGTATTTTAAATGTTAAAATTTTTTTTGGTCTTAAGAATGCATATATTAGTGTGTCGTAATGAGTACGTGTGAGTTCTAATGATAACCGATTTTTTATTTTAAAAATAATAACTTTAGGTCCGTCGCAAATCCATCACAAATTGTTAAATTTTGTGAGGGATTTGCTACGGAATTTTGTTTCTTTTCATTATTTTCGGGTCAAAAAGACTAAAATAGTGAGTAAGAATATCGATTATGTAATTAAATACATAAATCTTAATTTTGAATAAGTATTTCTTTTATACACGTGCCTATATATACATTCGTGTACATTTGTTTTTGTTTTATGTACGTTACAAAGTTTATGATTCGTTGTTAATGAAGAAACACGTATACGACTTCTCGTATTTTAAATTTTAAAATATTTTATTGTTTTAAAAAAGCATATATTAGTGTGTCGTAGTGAGTACGCGTGACTTTTAATTATAACCGATTTTTTAAAAAAAAATAATAACTTTAGGTCCGTCGCAAATCCATCGCAAATTGTTAAATTTTGTGAGGGATTTGCGACGGAATTTTGTTTCTAATTATTTTCGGGTCAAAAAGCCTCAAATAGCGAATAAGAATATCGATTACGTAATGAAATACATAAAAACTTGATTTTGAATAAGTATTTTTTTTATACACATTCCTAAAGATACGTTCTTGTACATTTTGTATTTGTTTTATATACGTTACAAAGTTTATGATTCGTTGTTAATGTAGAAAACACGTATACGAGTTCTCGTAATTTAAATGTTATAATTTTTTTATGCCTTTAAGAATGCATATACTAGTGTGTCGTATTGAGTACGCGTGAATTTTAATGAGAGCCGATTTTTTATAAAAAATAATTAGTTTAGGTCCGTCACAAATCGATCGCAAATTGTTAAATTTTGTGAGGGATTTGCGACGGAATTTTGTTTGTTTTCATTATTTTCGGGTCAAAAAGCCTAAAATAGCGAGTAAGAATATCGATTATGTAATTAAATACATAAATTTTGATTTTGAATAAGTATTTGTTTATACACGTGTCTATGAATACATTCGTGTGTATTTGTATTTGTTTTATATACGTTACAAAGTTTATGATTCGTTGTTAATGAGAAAACACATATACGAATTCTCGTATATTAAATTTTAAATTATTTTATGACTTTAAGAATGCATATGTTAGTGTGTCGTAGTGAGTACCCGTGATTTCTAATGATAGCCGATTTTTTATAAAAAATAATAACTTTAGGTCCTTCGCAAATCTATCGCAAATTGTTAAATTTTGTGAGGGATTTGCGACGGAATTTTGTTTCTTTTCATTATGTTCGGGTCAAAAATCCTAAAATAGTGAGTAAGAATATCGATTATGTAATTAACTACATAAAACTTTATTTTGAATAGGTATTTGTTTTATACACGTGCCTATAGATACGTTCGTGTACATTTGTTTTTGTTTTATATACGTTACAAAGTTTATGATTCGTTGTTAATGAAGAAACACGTATACGACTTCTCGTATTTTAAATGTTAAAATTTTTTATGGTCTTAAGAATGCATATATTAGTGTGTCGTAATAAGTACGTGTGATTTCTAATGATAACCGATTTTTTTTTTAAAATAATAACTTTAGGTCCGTCGCAAATCCATCGCAAATTGTTAAATTTTGTGAGGGATTTGCGACGGAATTTTGTTTCTTTTCATTATTTTCGGGTCAAAAAGCCTAAAATAGGGAGTAAGAATATCGATTATGTAATTAAATACATAAAACTTGATTTTGAATAAGTATTTCTTTTATACACGTGCCTATATATACATTCGTGTACATTTGTTTTTGTTTTATGTACGTTACAAAGTTTATAATTCGTTGTTAATGAAGAAACACGTATACGACTTCTCGTATTTTAAATTTTAAAATTTTTTATTGTTTTAAAAGAGCATATATTATTGTGTCGTAGTGAGTACGCGTGACTTTTAATGATAACCGATTTTTTTTAAAAAAGTAATAACTTTAGGTCCGTCGCAAATCCATCGCAAATTGTTAAATTTTGTGAGGGATTTGCGACGGAATTTTGTTTCTCATTATTTTCGGGTCAAAAAGCCTCAACTAACGAATAAGAATATCGATTATGTAATTAAATACATAAAAACTTGATTTTGAATAAGTATTTGTTTTATACACATTCTTAAAGATACGTTCTTGTACATTTTGTATTTGTTTTATATACGTTACAAAGTTTATGATTCGTTGTTAATGAAGAAAACACGTATACGAGTTCTCGTAATTTAAATGTTATAATTATTTATGCCTTTAAGAATGCATATACTAGCGTGTCGTATTGAGTACGCGTGATTTTTAATGATAGCCGATGTTCTATAAAAAATAATTAGTTTAGGTCCGTCACAAATCGATCGCAAATTGTTAAATTTTGTGAGGGATTTGCGACGGAATTCTGTTTGTTTACATTATTTTCGGGTCAAAAAGCCTAAAATAGCGAGTAAGAATATCGATTATGTAATTAAATACATAAATTTTGATTTTGAACAAGTAAATTTTTATACACCAGTCTATGAATACATTCGTGTGTATTTGTATTTGTTTTATATACGTTACAAAGTTTATGATTCGTTGTTAATGTGAAAACACGTATACGAATTCTCGTATATTAAATTTTAAAATTTTTTATGACTTTAAGAATGCATATGTTAGTGTGTCGTAGTGAGTACCCTTGATTTTTAATGATAACCGATTTTTTTATAAAAAATAATAACTTTAGGTCCGTCGCAAATCTATCGCAAATTGTTAAATTTTTTGAGGGATTTGCGACGGAATTTTGTTTCTTTTCATTATTTTCGGGTCAAAAAGCCTAAAATTGTGAGTAAGAATATCGATTATGTTATTAAATACATAAAACTTGATTTTGATTAAGTATTTGTTTTATACACGTGCCTATAGATACGTTCGTGTACATTTGTTTTTGTTCTATATACGTTACAAAGTTTATTGTGAATTCATATTTCTAGCAATTCATCAACATAACACAATTCATATGAACAATTATCAATCAAAACACAATCTATTGAATGATTAAAGAGAAAAATATTACATTAAGTTCTTGGCTATCTTGGACAGCAATCTTCTTCTCTCTCTAGATCTGTCCGATTTCTTTTCTATTCTGTCCGATCTATTCCAAAATAGAAATACTACTTCTATTTATATACACAATATAACTATTGTGTATTTACAATAAATTCCCCTGAACTATTACAAAATATTGTTTTCAACTCTACTTATAATTGTACCCAACAATCTCCCCCTTAGAGATGAAAACAATTTTTCATTTAAAGTACTCTGTTCAGGTTAATTCTTATCTTGAATCTTCTTCTTTTCTATGATCTCTGAATCTTCTTCTTTATTGTCTCACTCTGATCTTCACATCTCTTCTATTCTGATCTTCTCTTTTCTTGTAAGCACACTCCCCCTTGGATCATGAATAGCTTTTAAATCTCTTCCTTGATCAATTGTCTTGAGATTATGTAGTAATTGCCTTCAGTTGATTTCAAACTACTCAACAGTTGTTTCTGAAATTCAGCTTTTCTCCCCCTCATGATGATCATAAAAAAATTATGAACATCATGCAAAAACTTCAGAAACATTAATTCAATGAAATTATAGTAGAAGAAATACAACAACAATTACAACTCAGAAATTATTACAAATTGATTTTCTCCCCTTAAACTGATATCTCTCCCCCTATACAAAACAAATTTATCTCACTCCCCCTCAAATTGATACATTTTCTTTACAAAACAAAGTCAAAGCTTTTCAACTTGACTTGAGGAAAATGAAACAAATTCATTAGTGAAATCCAGGTCCACATAGGATTCCTGTTTACACAATAGACAAAATCTATGTGACCTACGTTCAGCGCTGGCATGATGTTAACACTGGTAGGATTTCCAAATAGTCATCGTGAAATCCTTTATCATGAAAGAATCACTCTTATTTGTTCCGGCTTAGTCACTTTGGACTAGCAGTTTATAGTCACGCAGACTGTTAGACTCGATGTGTCCTAAAAGTGTATATAATCAGCTCTAGACACAATGTGCATCAAATGAAATTGGAGACCGGAGCAACTGTCTTCCTTGTTTCAATATCAATAATATCCAAATGATATATCGATAGAAATGTGCTATATCTCCGTGATTATTGAAACAGAAATCTTTTGAGAGATAATTGAGTAGCTGGTGGGGTTAAGTGCATGCGTCACTGGGTCCATGACGTCTTTTTCAATATCAAGTCGCCTAGGGCTTGATAGATTATGTGGATTACCCAGCAGACACAGTGTAGGATAGGATTATCTTTTCTTCAAATCCTTTCTCAACTCTCAGCTCTCAGCATTTTTCAACCTAGCTCCCTCCGGCTCACTTTTCAGAATTAAATTCAGTCAGCTTTATACGAAAAGCATGATCTGATGCACCACCATCTCCTTTCAATATCAATATCCCTCTCATTTACATTTTATCTCTGCTCGACCCTGTCAGTATTCCGTGATAACTGACACTTCTCAACTAATAAACCTAAAGAACCCTCACCCACACAAACTATAGATGGTTTGCTCCTTGGGTAGGTCTTCCGGTTCTGGTTAGACCATAGAAGCGATATTTATGCCTATCACTCAGATTGGTGCATAATCGGAGTCAGCAGAATTAATCTTAAGCGTTTCAGCTCATGGGATACCAAGAAATTCAGCTCATTTGAAATCGGAGATGATAATCAGAATAAATTTTGGGAATGATAGCAGAATGAAATGTACAATCTGATATAAGATATGAAATGAATCAGACTTGTTATGAAAGAATTAGGTCATGGAGAATATGAGAGTATTCTTTGAACGGGAGAATATTAAAGAGAATCTCAGAAGTAATGAGATTTTGAACATCAAAGAGATTAAATCAATTAATCGCAATGAGAGATTCAGAGAATCAGAAGATTATGAAAATATTTTGCTTTTCAGCTCAAAAAATCTTTTTATGTGTGTATCAGATATTTTCGTGAAAAATTACACACAGTTTTGAAAAATGTCATCATCAAAGTGCGTCTGAAACTCCCCCTGGAAATAAGCACACACAGTTAGTCAACTCATAGAAATGAAATCAGGAGCAAAAAAATTATAAAAATAAAACTCCCTCTAAATCAATGCAGCTTCAGAGTTGAATTCAGGGCAGGAATTCCAGAAATATTTGTCTTTCAGACTCGGGTTCTAATCTGAAGTGATTAGAAGCCATATGTCACGGAAGCTCGGGTTTCAGTCTGATGTAACTGAAAGCCTTTGACTCTGGTTCATTGAAGTCCGGGTTCTAGTCTGAATTAACTAGAAACCACTTTGATTTGAAACACGGGTCTTGATCTGATGTAATCAAGAGCCTATTGAAATGAAGAACGGGTCCTTATCTGAAATGATAAGAAACCTATAACCTGCAAAATTTAAGATGTCTTTGGTATCCAAACAGATTTGGATCCAGACTTGTTAGCGCTCTTGGGTACCCATTTCAAAACAGGTTTTGGTACCCACTTGTACTTGGGTTTAGGTACCCATTGCAAGTTATAACTATCAGCTTCTCTTTCAAAAGCAGAAAACAAATTTCTTTGAGTATGAGAAAATTGAATATCTGAATTTCTAAAGAAACTTGAATTTGAATGATCAGACTTTTGCGAACTCTTCTTTTTGAAAAACTGTCCGGTTCTTGCCTGTTTCTGATAATACTTGGTATTTTTCTGTGAAAATGTTTTCTGATTAGAATGACCAGTATTTTCAGAAACTTTAAGAAAATTTGACTTCGAAGATTCACCGGTGTAAATCTTGACCGGAAGTTGTTCAATAATTTTATCTTTGCCGCTGTGTATCTTTAACAGATACTTAAGTTTAAGATCTGAAGAAGAATCAAACTTAGCAGAGTTAGTTAGATTCACTTCACTTTCAGAAGACAAACCAGAGTGATTAATATTGGATTTTAAACACACTGAAGAAGGGGTCTTAACCTTTGACTCAGTTGATGAAGTAAACACATGTAATTGTTTTGTAAGATGAAGTATCTGATCTTCCAAACTTTTGATAATGACTAAATTTGAATTTCTGTCATGATCAAATGATTGGTAATCAGATTTAAAAGATTGTTCTTTGATTAAGAACATTTGTCTTTCATCTTCAAACAATTCAGATTTTGATTTAAAATCTTGTTCTTTAAGTAAGAACTCATGTCTTTCCTTCTCAATCAAATCTTTAGTTAAAGACAACTCTTGTTGAAGAGCAAAAATTTCTTCATTTTTGTTTAAAATACAATTCTGATCAGTCGGTTTTGTCTTACAAAGTGTATCTTCAAGATCCTGAACTTTCTTGTAAAGATCAGATCTTTCAGGCAAAAGATATTTCAGTTGAGTTGCATTCTGAAAATTTTCTTGTTTCAGCTCATCAAGTTCTTTAAGTAATTCAGATATTTTCAATTGATGAGCACAACTCTCAGAGTTTTGTTTTTCTTTTAAGTTTTGAATTTCTTCATTCAGTATTTGTACGTCACGTAACGCCAAATGTTTATCAGTATTTAACTGAATGAGAATGTCGTAATTGTTCTTACGAATCTTTTCAGATTCAGTAAGTTTGAAAATCAGCTCAGACTTTGACAATTGTTCAAATTCCATTATGAATTACTGAAAAATGAACTTCCAAGATCTTTTATGGAAAAATGAGTGAATTCTGATAAAACTTTGAGAATTATATCTACAAATGATAACTTGTGAAAAATCAGCTCTGAAATGACTTTTTGACGTTGAAATTTTAGATTTTCTGTAGAAAAATGCCCGTAACTTTTTTCTGGAGTGGAAAGTTATGACGTATGGTAGGCCTTCTAACGATGTTCCAGTCAAAAGTTATGACCAATTTAAGCAGCTAAGGTCAAATAGTCAAAACTCGAATAATGAATTATGAAACTCGAATGATATGAGATGAAACTCGAATTATTAAGGTTGAAACTCGATCAAAGAAAGATGAAACTCGAACTATAAATGATCAAACTCGAATGATGAATTATCAAACTCGAATGATATGATATGCAACTCGAATGAAGTTATGTTAAACTCGAATGAAATGGAAATCAACTCGAATTACAAAGAAGTGAAACTCGGTCAATGCTTTATGAAACTCGGTCAATGAAGTATGAAACTCGAATAACTAAGGCTTAAAACTCGAATCATAAGGCATGAAACTCGATGAATGTATTATCAAACTCGAAATAAGCTTCATAAAACTCGAATAAATCTTTCATAAAACTCGAATAAAGCTTTAATAAAACTCGAATAAAGCTTTCATAAAACTCGAATAAAGCTTTAATAAAACTCGAATAAAGCTTTCATAAAACTCGAATGCCTTCTTTATAAAACTCGAATGACACTATGAATTTAGTTATGCCCGAGTTTTATCATTTTTCAACAAAAACAAGATCAGATTCAAACTTTTTCAATAAAAATCCATGAATTGACCTCAAATTGATTTCGAAGGTTCGTTTTAATAGCAGAATCAACTTTTGTGAAATCACTTTGGCTAATTCTTGATTAAAAACCAAAAATCGACCAAAAACCTCAAGAACACACACTTTTTCAAAAAATCTGAAAATTCTCAATTAAATTCTGTGTGTTTGGAATAAAAATTTGATACTTATATCATTGAATTCGTCTTTAAAATTCGCACCTTCGATCCAAATATCAGATCATTTCATCCACAGAATCAAAATCCTCAATTGATTTTCGGATTTTCAAAAAAAATGAATATAACAGTGTTCTAAAAAAAACGATTTCAGATTCAAAATTCACTCAAATTCAGCCATATTAGGCTTTGATACCAATTGTGAATTCATATTTCTAGCAATTCATCAACATTACACAATTCATATGAACAATTATCAATCAAAACACAATCTATTGAATGATTAAAGAGAAAAATATTACATTAAGTTCTTGGCTATCTTGGACAGCAATCTTCTTCTCTCTCTAAATCTGTCCGATTTCTTTTCTATTCTGTCCGATCTATTCCAAAATAGAAATACTACTTCTATTTATATACACAATATAACTATTGTGTATTTACAATAAATTCCCCTGAACTATTACAAAATATTGTTTTCAACTCTACTTATAATTGTACCCAACAATTATAATTCGTTGTTAATGAAGAAACACGTATACGACTTCTCGTATTTTAAATGTTAAAATTTTTTATGGTTTTAAGAATGCATATATTAGTGTGTCGTAGTGAGTACGTGTGATTTTTAATGATAACCGATTTTTTTTAAAAAATTAATGACTTTAGGTCCGTCGCAAATCTATCGCAAATTGTTAAATTTTGTGAGGGATTTGCGACGATTTCTTTTAATTATTTACGGGTCAAAAATCCTAAAATAGCGAAATAGAATATCGATTATGTAATTAAATACATAAAATCTTGATTTTGAATAAGTATTTGCGTTATACACGTTCCTAAAGATACGTTCTTGTACATTTGTATTTGTTTTATATACGTTACAAAGTTTATGATTCGTTGTTAATTAAGATACACGTATACGACTTCTCGTATTTTAAATTTTAAAATTTTTTATGGTTTTAATAATGCATATATTAGTGCGTCGTAGTGAGTACTCTAAGGTTGTAAAACCCTAAGAACAATTTGTGTTCTTCGTCTAATCAAACAGGTTGGAGGTGATTGTAATCATTCTGATTCAGCAATACAAGCAGTTTTGATTATTACTTGAGTTTATTTGCTATTGATGCTGAAAGCTTTTATCAAAATAATTAAGTGTTGTTCCGCAAACTTCTTAATTAGGCTTTGATTCAATACAAGATTATTGGTTTATACTCTGATCAATTCAAATCAGTTAATCTTAGGTAGTTAAGTTTAGATCCTGACAAGTGGTATCAGAGCCACAGGTCGTTCTTTGTTTTTCAAAGTCGAAAGCTTTCTTTTAAATTTTTAATCTTTTGCAATGGAATTTGATAATAGCAGCAGTGGATCTGGGCAATGACTCAAAGTGCCTATGCTCAAGCCCACTGAGTTTGAGATGTAGAAACTCAGGATTCAACAGCATATTCAATTCATTGATTATGCCATATGGGAAGCTGTTGAATTGCCTCTTGTAGTTGATCCAGAACTTGATGATGAGGGAAAACCAGTCAAAACTCCTCCAAAAACTAAACTTGAAAGAAATGCTAGAATGAATGAAGTGAAAGCTCTTACACTTTTACAAATAGTCATTCCTAATGCTTATCAACATCAGTTCAAAAAGTTTTATACTGCTCATTCTCTTTGGAATGCTTTAGAGAAAAGATTTGCTGGTAATGCCAGTACCAAGAGAAATCAAAAGGATCTTTTGAAACAGCAGTATGAAAACTTTTCTGGTGGGAAGAATGAAAACCTTACTCAAATCTTTGACAGGTTCAACAAACGGATAAGTGAACTGGAAAGTGCAAAAGTCAGCCTGGATCAAGATGAGGTCAACAGAAAGTTTCTCAGATCTCTTGGAGAAGAATGGACAGTTTATGCTGCTCAATGGAGAACAAAAGACACTCTTGATGAAATATAACTAGATGATTTGTACAATAGCCTGAGTGTGTTTGAGACTGAGATTGATACTAAAAAGAAATCTCTTTCTTATAATCACAATACTGCACTTATGTCATCAGAAAAATCTAATTGCAGTGATTCCTTTCCAGGTGGTGATGGTAACTCTACTGAAGCTCACTATGAGGCCTTTGTTGCCAATGATGGATTGTTTGCACTAAATGCTGAAGATCTAGAACAGATTCATCCAGATGATCTTGAAGAGATGGATCTGAAGTGGCAACATGCAATGCTGACCATGAGGGCCAAAAGGTTTCTTAAAAGAACTGGCAGGACTAACTTTCAAGCCAGAGCAGAAGGCAAACCAGCTTTTGATAAGTCAAAAGTTGAATGTTATAAATGTCACAAACTTGGCCACTTTGCCAGAGAATGCAGATCTCAAAGTCAACAATCATCAAGGCCTCAACAGACTAATCAGGCTTCATCATCACAAGCCCTTGTCTCTCAAAAAGACAATGTGTTTGACTGGAGTGATCAGACAGAGGAAGAGTTTCAAAATCAAGCTCTAATGGCAGAAACATCAAATGTCTCCTCTACTGAACTACCATCTGAGGTAAATTCTAAACTCTGCTCTCAAACATGCAAAAATATGGTTAAAAAGTACAGAGATCATAATGAGAGCATGTGCAAAACTCTAGCTAAGATGGAAGAGAGGAGATATGAATACATGCAAGCCATAGAAGATCTTGAAAAATATATCAATGACTATAAGGATAATGAGATTCAAATGGGACATGATAGAACATATCATGAGTGGGAGAAAAAGGAGCTAAATAATAAAATAGAATCCCTAAATAAAAAGGTAGAAGAGACTGAACAAAAGGTGTTAGAGGCTAATAAGAAACTAGAATCTGTCAGTATAGATCTAGGTAACTTCAAATTGGCTAATCAAAAGCTGGAACACCTAATGGAAGTCCAATTTAAAGATAGGGTAAAATCTCAGGTTAATCCCAAAGAGGGCATAGGCTACAGAGCTACTCCACCTCCATACAACAACAAATACATTCATCCAATGAGTGAGGTTGCTGATAGGCTTGTCAATGAACCATTAGATGAGTCTATGACTACTGTAGATCCTATCCTTGATAACAGTCCTGAATCTAAAGAAGCTCAGATTCAACATAGAGACTGTGAGTGCACAGCAGTTGAGAAAGAACACAAAACAATGAGTGCGCCTAGAGCAATCCAAGCGCCCAATAAGAAAGGAAAGGAGAAGGTGAGTGAGTGCAATGCTGCTCCACAGGTTTCTGTACCTTCTAACTGTAACACTGCATCTTCTTCAAAGAATAATAGAAAGGGTAAAAATGTTCCAGTCTGCACATGCCAAAAGCATGGTGTCCAAAAGTTTCCCAAACAACAGCAGGTAAGGGGAAATCAGAGGAACAAGAACCAGATATTGTCAAATAAAACTGGTTCTCCAATTCAAACAGTCAAAAAATGTTTTCATTGTGGCAGAAAGAATCATTTGGCCAGAGATTGTTTTTATAAACCATCTGTTGCAAAACAGACTGTGAAACATCCAAAGAAAAACTCTCAAAATTCAAAGAATCCAAAGGCCAAACCTCCTACTGCATCAGTTCCAAAGAAAACAGTAGATCACAGGTTCACAAAAGTTAATAAAAAACAGTCCACACACCAAAAACAAGTTTTAGCTAAACCAAAGGTAAATTTTAAACAAATATGGTGTGTCAAAGGTACAAACTCAGGTGAACCTGTTGATAAAAATGTTGAAACTGCCAAGTCTAAAGTTGAGACTGCTAGTGCAAATTCTCAAGCTGTTAGCACTACAGACTCAATTCAGACTAGTAGGATCAAAATTGGGACTGGTAATGGATCATCTGAGACTGTTACTGAAAAGGATGGACAAAATACCTGGATACCTCATGTGCTAACTAAGTACTCTTCACAAAATCCATCAGTGGATCTTACTAAGTATAAGAAATCCAAGACAGTATTTAGTTATGTTAATGCATAAGGACAACCCAAAACCAACTTGGTTTGGGTTTACTCCACTACTAACTAAGCTTTTATTTGTGCAGGGCAACCACAGGTCACCACATAAAACAAGATGGCATTTGGACAGTGGATGCTCTAGGCACATGACAGGCAATTCTGAGTGCTTGTCAAATTTCAAAGGCTTTGATGGAGGATTTGTTGCATTTGGAGGCAACTCCAAAGGAGGTAAGGTTACAGGTAAAGGTACTGTTAATGCAGGCAACATGATTTTCAATGATGTTTTGTATGTTGAACAGCTTAAGTATAATTTATTGAGTGTCTCTCAAATCTGTGACAAACAAAATATTGTTTTGTTTACAGATTCTGAGTACATTGTCCTTTCAAAAGCTTTTAAAATTCCTGAAAATCTTGTTTTACTAAGAACACCAAGAAAGGACAATGTATACTGTTTGGACACAGAACTTTTATCCAAATCAAATACTTTAAGCTGTTTGATATCCAAAGCATCATCCAATGAGTCTGCTCTTTGGCATAGAAGGATGTGTCACATGAACTTCAAGTCCATGAATGTGTTAGTCAAAAAGAATCTGGTAAGAGGTTTACCACAAAAGGAGTTCATATGTGATGATCATTGTGTAGCATGTCTTAAAGGCAAGCAACACAAAACTTCTCATAAGGCCAAAGAAGTAAATTCAATCTCATCTGCTCTTCAGCTTATTCATATGGATCTATTTGGTCCAACATCTGTTTTGAGTTTGAATAAAAGGGCCTACTGTTTAGTTATTGTTGATGATTTCACCAGATTTACTTGGGTTTACTTTCTTAGGTCTAAAGATGAAACTATCTTAGGTCTAAAGATGAAACTGCTGAGCTAGTTAAGTCATTTATTCTTAAGATAGAAAATCAATCCAACTCAAAAGTTAAGGTGATAATATCAGATAATGGAACTGAGTTTAAAAATCACATTCTAAACAGTTTCTGTGAGTCCAAAGGTATTGCTAGGCAATATAGTGCACCAAGAACACCACATCAAAATGGTGTAGCTGAAAGAAAGAACAGAACATTAATTGAGGCTGCTAGAACCATGTTAGCTGATTCAAAACTGCCAATGACCTTTTGGGCAGAAGCAGTCAACACAGCCTGTTATGTTCTAAATAGGGTTCAGATTGTTCAATCACAAGGGAAAACTCCATATGAGTTATTCCATAATAGAATACCCTTAATAGCCTTTTTCAAGTCATTTGGCTGTCCATGCACCATTCTTCACACTAAGACTCACTTAGGGAAGTTTGAAAGTAAGGCTGAAGAAGGTTTCTTTGTAGGATACTCATATCAAAGCAAAGCCTATAGAGTATATAACAGTGTGTCTAAAACCATTGAAGAAAGTGCCAATGTTGAATTTAATGAAAATACTGCTAATGTCAAAGGCACTGGTCCTGATTGGTTGTTTGATTTAGATTCACTAACAAATTCTCTGAGCTTTGTTGAGTATACTGCAGAAGCTGATGCAAACAGGATTGAAGCTGTCAACGCAAATTCTCATGCTGTCAATGCAAATTCTCATGCTGGTAGCACAAATGATCAAGCTGTTGGCACAAAGTTTCAAACTGCTGTAGAATCAAACAGTTGGGATGAGTATACAATTATACCACTTCTGTCTTGTGACCCTCCAGGGGTTTTGAATGCTCCACATGATTCAAATCCAGACACTGAAGTGAAATTCCCAAGTCCTGAGAGAACAGCTCCAACACAAAGGGAAACAGTCCCAGATTCAAGTCAAGCTGTTTCAGAAGCTGAACCATCCACTGGTCCTGATGGAGATGATACAAACCTTGGATCTTCTTTTCAGACAGAAAGAGAGCCTACACTCAGAGTTCACAAGTATCATCCTCTCAATCAAATAATGGGTGATCCACGTACACCTGTGCAAACAAGGAAAATGGTTCAAAATGAGACTGCTGCTGCTGAACAAGCAGTTCCTGAATTCAGTCTAGCTGCTTTTGAACATGCCTGTTTCATGTCTCAGCTAGAACCTAAAAAGGCATCAGAAGCATTGAAAGATTCATCCTGGATTGAGGCAATGCAGGAAGAGCTGCTACAATTCAAGATTCCGAATGTATGGACACTTATTGATCTTCCTAAAGGAAAGAGAGCCATTGGTACACGATGGGTGTTCAGAAACAAAAAGGATGAGAGAGGGATAGTCATCAAGAACAAAGCAAGACTAGTAGCACAAGGGTACACTCAAGAGGAAGGCATAGATTATGATGATGTATTTGCTCCAGTGGCAAGAATTGAAGCCATCAGACTGTTTTTGGCTTATGCAAGCTTCAAAGGCTTTAAAGTGTATCAAATGGATGTGAAGTCTGCTTTTCTATATGGCACAATTGAAGAGGAGGTCTATGTGTGTCAGCCTCCGGTTCTGAGGACTACAAGTATCCAGACAGAGTCTACAAGTTAGACAAGGCTCTCTATGGACTCCATCAAGCCCCCAGAGCATGGTATGACACTCTGTCATCATACCTTCTACAGAATGGGTTCAAGAGAGCGACTCTGGACAAAACACTTTCCACAAAGTCCATCAAAGCTGAGATTCTGCTTGTACAAATCTATGTTGATGACATCATCTTTGGCTCAACAAATGAATGTCTGTGCAAAGAGTTTGAGGCATTAATGCACAAAAAGTTTCAAATGAGTTCAATGGGAGAACTCACTTTCTTTCTAGGATTGCAAGTCAAGTAGAAGCCCACTGGTCTCTTCATCAGTCAATCAAAGTATGTTAAAGACATACTGGAAAAGTTTGCGTATCAAGACACCAAAGTTGCAAGTACTCCAATGGATCCTCACAAACAGCTCCATACAGACAAAGATGACATAGATGTGGACATTCATTTATACAGATCTCTTATAGGATCTCTTATGTATCTAACATCTTCTAGACCTGATATTATGTTTGCTGTCTGTGTGTGTGCTAGGTTTCAATGCTCTCCAAAGGATTCTCATTTGGTTGCTGTTAAGAGAATCTTTAGATATCTCAAAGGCCAACCACATTTAGGCCTCTGGTATCCTAAAGACTCTCCTCTTGAACTAACAGCCTATTCTGACAGTGATTATGGAGGATGCAACATTGACAGAAAATCCACAACTGGTGGATGTCAATACTTGGGAACAAGATTGGTCTCTTGGCAGTGCAAAAAGCAAACAACTGTTTCCACTTCATCTACTGAAGCAGAATATGTGGCAGCTGCAAGTTGCTGCTCCCAAGTGATGTGGATTCAGAATCAACTGAGAGACTATGGTATGAACTTCCTATCCACTCCCATTTATATTGACAATTCAAGTGCCATTAGCATTGTACAAAATCCAGTGAAATTTTCCAAAACCAAGCATATAGAAATTAGATTTCATTTTATAAGGGATTGCAATGAAAAGAAATTAATCCAAGTTACCAAAATTCACACTGATGATCAGTTAGCTGATCTATTTACAAAACCATTTGATGTAGGAAGATTCACCTTCCTAGTATCAAATATTGGTATGATTAATATGGATTAATTTGTTTTTCTTTGTACATATGCTTGATTAAGGGGGAGTCACTGTTTCATTAACAGTCGCCTAATTTTTCAACTAACAGCTTGAGTATTTTCTCAAGCTGCTAGTTCATTTTCTCGAACTGTTAGATGTTTCACTTGATCTGTCAAAGTGTGCACGGTAATATGGTCATTTCCATAAGTATGTGCGCGGGTTTAGATATTTTCAAAACCTTTAAAGGTTTCAGTTTCGTTCTATTGTAACTACCAGTTGCAAAATATCTTCCAGAACCCTTCTTGATTCTCTGAAACAATTCCCACGCACATCACTGAAACCCTAAATCCTTCGTTCATCAATGGAGTTTGTTAAAGAACACAACTGTTTACCCTACTCACTCAAACATGCTGATCTTGAACCGTTCCATGACATGATGGACTTCCTTCGAAGTTCCTATATCCATCATGCCCTCAATATCAACCACACCATATACATCTCACATATTGAGCAGTTTTGGAACCGTGCTTCTGTAAAAACCATCAATGGAGTCTCTTCTCTGATATCCAAAATCGATAGCACTATCATCACAGTGACTGAGGATTTGATTCGAAAACATCTGCATCTTCAAGATGCCTCAGGTATAACAGATCTATCCCTTAATGAGTTACATACTGGTCTTTATAATATTGGATATAGGGGACCTGCTGATTCTTTTACTTTCTTTAAAGCACACTTTTCTCCTAAATGGAAATATCTTGTGCACATTCTTCAGCAGTGTATTAGCCCCAAAAGAACTGATTGGTCCGAATTTTCATCAAACATTGCCACTGCCTTGGTGTGCTTTTCAACAGGCCAACAGCTTAATTTTTCAAATATGATTTTCCAGGGGATGTTAAGGCATCTTCTATTAAAAGGCTTTTAAAGCCAAGTGCCAATTTTTTGAGTGTAGATGTCTCATTGCCTTCTGCAATGATGGGCATCATTCCAAGAAACAGAGGAGAGGGTCCTGAGCAGGCTCAGCCTAACACTACTGCTTCATCCCTAGGACCCCAACCCACTCCTCCTGATACACAAATTCCTTCAGTTCCTTTTGTTAAGCCCTCATCCCCACTACTACTATATAAAAGGAAAAGAGGTCCAGGAGCTCCTTCCTCATCAGCCCTCATACAAGAACCAAATAACCCTGTGCAGGAGGACACTTCTGCACAGAATATCCAAAGGGAACCCACTGAGGTCACTCCCAACCTCAATCAGGAGGTGGACATCTCACCAGAGATAGTCCATATGGGTTCTGTGGCTGGCACTACTGTTGCTTCTGCACAAGAGGCACATGACAGTGCCAACATCTCTAAGACCACACCCATGGCAACAGCAGGTGTGCAAGCACCAGCTGGAAGTCCCCAGTACCAAGAACAGAGGGGCCCAGAGGTTTCTACTTCTGGTATTCATGCCAGTGATAGATCACAAGCACCACATACGTTTGCTGATCTTGAGGCTAGTCTGCAACTCATGTTATTAACGGATCCTAAGCTGCAACCTGTTGTAGCAATGTTGGAATACCATCAGTCCATCATTGCTGCACAGGGGGCACAAATAATTGCACTCAGGCAGGCAGAAGCGGCTCAAAATCAAAGAATGGATTATCTCCATAAAGGGTTTACCCTCTGTGGGAATAAGATCATTCAATTAGAGCGTATGATTCAAACCCCAAGTGGCAACGGTTGTAGGTCCTCCTGACCAAACCAATGCTTCCAAAAAGGAGGAGAATCAGGAGATCCCTAAAGCAGTCCAAGCAGCTCCAATAGAATCAGTCCAAGCAGCTCCAACAGTTCAAGTATCTAGGCTAACAGTCCCAACAGCTTCTCAAGCTGTTAGCCTAGAAACTCAAGCTGCTTCTTCAAAAGCAACTGGAGTTGTTATAAGAGAAGGTATTCAAGCTCCCATCAGTTCAGTCCAAGCTACAACCTTTGCTACAAAAGATAAGGGCAAGGGCATTCTTATAGAGTCTCCAAAGCACAAATTTTCTACCAAAGAAGCCCAGATTGCCTTTGATGCTGAGATTGCCAGAAAATTAGCAGAAGAACAAGATAAAGCTTTAGACCAGGAAACCCATGTCCCAATGCAAGATGATGAAACCTTAGGAGACTACCTAAGAGGGTTTGTGGTCAAGCAAGGTGAAAGAAAAAGGAAGATGCCAACAGGGCACTCAAAGGCTGAGCATAGAAGATTTCTAATTAATTTTGCCTTTGCAGCTGGTATTCCAAAGGAGAAGGCTCAGTCTATGAGCACAGAAAGGCTGCAAGATATCCATGATAAGGAAATGGAAAAACGTAAGGTAGCCAAAGTCTCCCAAGAAGTCCAAAGTTCAAAAGATTCAGTTCAAGCTGCTGCCAGTAATCCTGCTCCTTCTGTTCAAGCTGTTGCTCCTATTCCTCAACCAGAGCCAATCTCACAAGCAAAGTTTGATCAGGTCAAAAAGGTGCTTTTTGAGCATCAGCTGCAACAAGTAATGGAGATAGAGAAGTCCCTTGACCAGCATGATTTCTCAAAACCTCTTATTACTTACTGATATGCTAAGCCAATGGATAACATTGACTTAAGATATCATTTTGTAGTAAGAAGAGAAACTGGTCCTGAGGAAGAGTATAAAAGCATAATGCATATGGCTCAAGGGATGACAAGAGATGAGCTTACCAGAATGTATCAAGCTGGGACTGCTACTCAAGTCAGATCTTCCCTCCCACAAGTAAAGCAAGCTATTAAAGATCTACTGAGCATTTTTGATCCAGAGTCAATAAGAAAGGATATAGATGATGCCAAGGAGATGAAAGTTGTACAAGTTGATCTGTTTGTCAAATCAAAGACTTACAGTATCAGGTTTGCAAATGGATCCTGCATATTCTTAAATTTTGAATTCTTTGATCTTCCAAAGGCTATGCTACTTCAAATGAGATCAGTAAGAATATACTGTGATAGAGAAGATTTGAAGAGAGAATTTTTGAAGGCTGTCAATCAGAAACTTGCACAGTTGTAAGTTTTTGAAAGCGTTGGTTTGTAAATAACAGTTTACTTATTTTATTTCCTTATTTGTATAGAACTTAAAGTCATGTGTAAAGAATTTAAGTTAGGGGGAGATTGTTGGGAAATATTCTAAGTAAGTTCAAATTGTTAGTTAGACTTCTCAGACTGTTAGTAGTTTTTCTATGTAAGTACATAGTTCATGCTGTTAGTTGAAGAATCTCAAGCTGCTAGTGTAAAAGTTCATGCTGCCAGAGTAATTTCACTCAAGCTGCCCTGCTCAAACTGCTAAGAGATTCAAGCTGCTCAACGGTTTCATAAACAGAAAGTGCTGATATTCAGGAAAAGATATCTACACGAAGATTCCAGCATATCTACTATCAGAAGTCAGAGTTCTTCAAGGAAACAAATCAGAAAGCAGTATAAATACATAGAATAGGTTTTCTATTGTATAAGAAGTTTTCGGCATATTCAAGTTTGTAATTGCTTTTTGTTTAAGTTTTCATAAGCCTCTAAGGTTGTAAAACCCTAAGAACAATTTGTGTTCTTCGTCTAATCAAACAGATTAGAGGTGATTGCAATCATTCTGATTCAGCAATACAAGCAGTTTTGATTATTACTTGAGTTTATTTGCTATTGATTCAATACAAGATTATTGGTTTATACTCTGATCAATTCAAATCAGTTAATCTTAGGTAGTTAAGTTTAGATCCTGACAGTTGTTAATGAAGAAACACATATACGACTTCTCGTATTTTAAATGTTAATATTTTTTATGGTTTTAAGAATGCATATATTGGTGTGTCGTAGTGAGTACGTGTGATTTTTAATGATAACCGATTTTTTTAAAAATTAATAACCTTAAGTCCGTCGCAAATCTATCGCAAATTGTTAAATTTTGTGACAGATTTGCAACGAAATTTTGTTTCTTTTCATTATTTTCGGGTCAAAAAGCCTAAAATAGCGAATAAGAATATCGATTATGTAATTAAATACATAAATTTTGATTTTGAATAAGTATTTGTTTATACTTGTGTCTATGAATACATTCGTGTGTATTTGTATTTGTTTTATATACGTTACAAAGTTTTTGATACGTTGTTAATAAGAAAACACGTATACGAATTCTCGTATATTAAATTTTAAAATTTTTTGTGACTTTATGAATGCATTTGTTAGTGTGTCGTAGTGAGTACCCGTGATTTTTAATAATAGCCGATTTTTTATAAAAAATAATAACTTTTGGTCCATCGCAAATCGATCACAAATTGATAAATTTTGTGAGGGATTTGCGACGGAATTTTATTTCCTTTCATTATTTTCGGGTCAAAAAGCTTAAAATAGTGAGTAAAAATATCAATTATGTAATTTAATAGATAAAACTTGATTTTGAATAAGTATTTGTTTTATACACGTGCCTATGGAAAGGTTCTTGTACATTTGTATTTGTTTTATATACGTTACAAAGTTTATGTTTCGTTGTTAATGAAGAAACACGAATACGACTTCTCGTATTTTAAATGTTAAAATTTTTTATGGTTTTAAAAATGAATATATCAGTGTGTCGTAGTGAGTACGTGTGATTTTTAATGATACCGATTTTTTTTTTAAAATTTAGAACTTTAGGTCCGTCGCAAATCCATCGCAAATTGTTAAATTTTGTGAGGGATTTGCGACAGAATTTTGTTTCTTTTCATTATTTTCGGGTTAAAAAGCCTGAAATAGCGAATAAGAATATCGATTATGTAATTAAATACATAAATTTTGATTTTGAATAAGTATTTGTTTATTCACGTGTCTATGAATACATTCGTGTGTATTTCTATTTGTTTTATGTATGTTACAAAGTTTATGATACGTTGTTAATGAGAAAACACGTATACGAATTCTCGTATATTAAATTTTAAAATTTTTTGTGACTTTAAGAATGCATTTGTTAGTATGTCGTAGTGAGTACCCGTGATTTTTAATGATAGCCGATTTTTTATAAAAAATAATAACTTTTGGTCCGTCGCAAATCTATCGCAAATTGTTAAATTTTGTGTGGGATTTGCGACGGAATTTTGTTTCTTTTCATTTTTTTTCGGGTCAAAAAGCCTAAAATAATGAGTAAGAATATCGATTATGTAATTAAATACATAAAACTTGACTTTGAATAAGTATTTGTTTTATACACGTGCCTATATATACGTTCGTGTATATATGTTATTGTTTTATATACGTTACAAAGTTTATGATTCGCTGTTAATGAAGAAACACGTATACGACTTCTCGTATTTTAAATTTTAAAATTTTTTATGGTTTTAAGAATGCATATATTGGTGTGTCGTAGTGAGTATGCGTGATTTTTATTGATAACCGGTTTTTTTAAAAAAAATAATAACTTTAGGTCCGTCGCAAATCTAACGCAAATTGTTAAATTTTGTGAGGGATTTGCGACGGAATTTTGTTTCTTTTCAACATTTTCGGGTCAAAAAGCCTCAAATGGTGAATAAGAATATCGATTACGTAATTAAATACATAAATCTTGATTTTGAATAAGTATTTGTTTTATACACGTTCCTAAAGATACGTTCTTGTACATTTTGTATTTGTTCTATATACGTTACAAAGTTTATGATTCGTTGTTAATGAAGAATACACGTACACGAGTTCTCGTAATTTAAATTTTATAATTTTTTATGCCTTTAAGGAATGCATATATTAGTGTTTCGTAGTGAGTACGCGTGATTTTTAATGATAGCCGATTTTTTATAAAAAATAATAAGTTCAGGTCCGTCGCAAATCTATCGCAAATTGTTAAATTTTGTGAGGGAGTTGCGACGGAATTTTGTTTGTTTTCATTATTTTCGGGTCAAAAAGCTTAAAATAGTGAGTAAAAATATCAATTATGTAATTAAATACATAAAACTTGATTTTGAATAAGTATTTGTTTTATACACGTGCCTATAGATACGTTCGTGTACATTTGTTTTTGTTTTATATACGTTACAAAGTTTATGTTTCGTTGTTAATGAATAAACACGAATACGACTTCTCGTATTTTAAATGTTAAAATTTTTTATGGTTTTAAAAATGAATATATTAGTGTGTCGTAGTGAGTACGTGTGATTTTTAATGATAACTGATTTTTTTTTTTAAATTTAGAATTTTAGGTCCGTCACAAATCCATCGCAAATTGTTAAATTTTGTGAGAGATTTGCGACGGAATTTTGTTTCTTTTCATTATTTTCGGGTTAAAAAGCCTAAAATAGCGAATAAGAATATCGATTATGTAATTAAATACATAAATTTTGATTTTGAATAAGTATTTGTTTATACACGTGTCTATGAATACATTCGTGCGTATTTGTATTTGTTTTATGTACGTTACAAAGTTTATGATACGTTGTTAATGAGAAAACACGTATACGAATTCTCGTATATTAAATTTTAAAATTTTTTGTGACTTTAAGAATGCATTTGTTAGTATGTCGTAGTGAGTACCCGTGATTTTTAATGATAACCGATTTTTTATAAAAAATAATAACTTTTGCTCCGTCGCAAATCTATCGCAAATTGTTAAATTTTGTGTGAGATTTGCGACGGAATTTTGTTTCTTTTAATTTTTTTAGGGTCAAAAAGCCTAAAATAATGAGTAAGAATATCGATTATGTAATTAAATACATAAAACTTGATTTTGAATAAGTATTTGTTTTATACACGTGCCTATATATACGTTCGTGTACATATGTTATTGTTTTATATACGTTACAAAGTTTATGATTCGCTGTTAATGAAGAAACACGTATACGACTTCTCGTATTTTAAATTTTAAAATTTTTTATGGTTTTAAGAATGCATATATTAGTGTGTCGTAGTGAGTATGCGTGATTTTTAATGATAACCGATTTTTTTTTTTAAAAAATAATAACTTTAGGTCCGTCGCAAATCTAACGCAAATTGTTAAATTTTGTGAGGGATTTGCGACGGAATTTTGTTTCTTTTCATCATTTTCGGGTCAAAAAGCCTCAAATGGCGAATAAGAATATCGATTACGTAATTAAATACATAAAACTTGATTTTGAATAAGTATTTGTTTTATACACGTTCCTAAAGATACGTTCTTGTACATTTTGTATTTGTTCTATATACGTTACAAAGTTTATGATTCGTTGTTAATGAAGAATACACGTACACGAGTTCTCGTAATTTAAATTTTATAATTTTTTATGCCTTTAAGGAATGCATATATTAGTGTTTCGTAGTGAGTACGCGTGATTTTTAATGATAGCCGATTTTTTTATAAAAAATAATAAGTTTAGGTCCGTCGCAAATCGATCGCAAATTGTTAAATTTTGTGAGGGAGTTGCGACGAAATTTTGTTTGTTTTCATTATTTTCGGGTCAAAAAGCCTCAAATAGCGAATAAGAATATCGATTACGTAATTAAATACATAAAAACTTGATTTTGAATAAGTATTTGTGTTAGGCACAAAAAGGCCTCAGTCAAACCTGTTCTGCATCTGAGGGGGAGATTATTAATCAAACCTGTTGATGCTTTTTATGGTTGAATTTAAGGCCTGTTATATGCCTTATTGAAACCTGAAAATGATTTGCAATATCAGACTGAAGCTGTTCTATATGTTGCATGTGTTGCAACAAAGGCAGTTTTGCCCAAGCTGTTCAGTCTGCTGAACAGGCTGGACATAAACTGTCTACGCTGCTCTATACTGGTGAGCAGCTTGGGCAGTTTTCAAGTGTTCTGTTCTTTGTGAACAGAACCTGTTCTTTGTGAACAGGCTAAACACTTTATGGAATGTGTTTCCAAGTCCTCATGTATTGTTTTTGACTACAAGATCAGTTTACGAAGTCGAAGACAAAGTGGAAATCAGAACTGCTCAGCCTGCCCAAGCTGTTCTGCAACATGAAGACAAAAGGTTATTTGAAAAAGGGTGACAGACCTTTTTCTTATATCAAAATAGGCCTTTACAAAGAAAGAAAAACACAAAGTTGACATTCCTTATTTGGTTAAAGGCAATACAACAGTAGACAAAGTGAAAAGACAAAAGTTCTGCCCATATGAAGACAAGTCTGCTTTTCAGAAAAGTGCAGAAAAGGTTATGTTGTCTTTTCAACAAGACTTCTCCTTTTTCATTCCGTCCAATGAAGAAGCTTCACTTAGATCCTCTGAGTGAGTATAAAAAGTGTCGGGAATTCATATGGTTTTTCATAAAAACATAAACATTAATCATATTAACGCACAACGGAAGCTTTTAAAAATTACGAATTCCGTACACGGATCATCAAGTATACATAAGATAAGTAAATGAGAAAACAATAAAAATCCGTACCTTTGTATCCTATGACAAGAATACACGAATGAGACGCTTTCGGTATCCATCGGTGATGACACGATCGACCGGCGCCAGGTATGCAATCAAACACACGAAGAACGGGAAAACCAAAACCCTTTTGGTTTTATTTTCTTGCGGCCGCACCCACCAAAACCCTCAAATGGTTTTGTGGGTTTTTTGTTGTATTTCTCCACACACACAACTCAAAAAACCGTAGGTCACATATATATATATATATATATATATATATATATATATATATATATATATATATATATATATATATATATATATATATATATATATATATATATATATATATATATATATTCCTCCTTTTTTATATACGGCCGCATATATATTATTATATATATATTAATTAAAACTTTAATATATAAATATAATATATATATATCTTAATAATTATCTTTATTATTTAAATTTTATATAATTATCTCTATAATTATATACCCTTTAAATAATATTAATCTTTTATACATTATCTAATAACATATAAATGACTAGATAATTATTTATAATTATCTCTTATTTATTTGGTTATAATTATCCATCCAATTATCTAATAACAAATGATAATACTAATTCAAATAAATCAATCTTCTATTTAATATCCAATAATAAATAAAAGACTAGATAATTATTTAATTATCATCCAATGACAATTAAATCACTACAATATCCAATATTGCACTTTTAATCCCCGTACTTTGAGATATAATTAATCACCTATTAATTTAATCTCAATGATCATTTCGTGTCATAAACAATATCCAATATTGTTTATTCAATAATTTAATTGCATCTGCTCAGTTGTGCTCATCGGTGTGACCCTTAAGTGCTAAAGAAACTTCCAAGGATTGGAAAAAAAAAACGCCAAATAGCTAAGTGCTAAAACCAAGAGTGAACGTGCATCTTTCATGCATGCAAGTCTGCTTGAATAAAACAGTGCTCAGTGTCTAAGCTGTTCTTGTTCAAGCTGTTCCTTAGAGTCTTGTAAACACAGTGAGTGATTCTTAGTGAGTGTATTCATTGTAATTAGTTTAAGTTAGTCTTAGACTAGTTAGACATACTGTTGTATCCGTCATCTCAGCTTGAACCTTAACATTTGTTAATAATACATACAAACATTGAGAAAATTGTGTGTAGTTTTTAAAGTGTTGTATTCACCCCCCCCCCCCCCCTCTACAGCTTGAAGCTATATACTTGGGATATCTTTTGGGACCTACAACTGGTATCAGAGCAGTTTAGAGTGTGTGTCATTCTAGATCTCTCATTCTCCCAAAGTTTCCATGGACAACAGTGCTGCAAGTTCCTCATACTATGACAATGGTTCAATGGGCAAACCTCCATAGTTCAATCATCAGAACTTTTCTGGTTGGAAGTGCAGAATGATGCTCTACTTAGGGAATCTGGATGTACAACTACCAGAGATTGTAATGGAGGGTCCCTATGTGCCAACCTCTGTTACAACAATAACTCCTGCTGTTGAAGGAGCTGCTCCTGAAATCAGAACATTTGAGAAAGCAAAAGCTCAATGGTCTGATGAAGACAAAAGACTGGTGGCTCTTGATGCAAAGGCCAGAAACAATCTGGTCATCTCTCTACCAGATGATGTGTTTAAACAGGTTGAGAAGATGAAGAATGCAAAGGAGATGTGGGATACTTTGTGTACTGTCTATGATGGACCCACAATCACACTTGACAAGAGGATTAATTATCTTGTTAGACAGTATGAACTTTTCTTTGCAAAACCAAAGGAGACTCTCACTGAAACCTACACCAGGTTTACTGCTCTTGTAAATGATCTCAAAGCTGTTGGGATCACCAAGGACAGCCTGACTTTGGTAAACAAGTTCTTAGATGTTCTGCCTGAAGAATGGAATTATTTCTCTACAATTTTAAGGAATTCAGGTACCATCAGAAGTATGGATCTTGTTAACTTATATGGATCCTTACTGAATGATGAGCAATCAAGGCAACAGAAGAGAAATGCCTTGGAAATATCTAAGAAAGGTGCAGCTTTTGTAGCCAGCGTGAGATAACCTGTAAATCAAGTGAGTGATGTGTTCACTCAACCTGATCAACAGGCTGATGATAAGGAGGAAATGTCTGATGAGGAAGACAATGCAGATAGTGCTGAACTGGATGATGAGCAGATGGTAGCCATGCTTGTCAAAAGGTTCAACAAGAAAAGGTTTGGAAGAAACATGCTACAGGGAAGCTCAAATGCTGTCAAAAAGAAAGCATTTGACAAGCCCAAAGCTGAGTGCTTCAAATGTGGCAAAAGTGGCCATATAGCTGCTGACTGTGTGTCAAAAGCTGTTGGTCAGACATCCAAACCACACAAGACAAACAGGGATGATGGCTATAGGGTTAAGTACCTTATGGCCATGGCTAAGCTAAGGAAGTTAGAAAACTCAGTGGTTTCTAACCGGCAAAAGGGACTAATGGCAGAAACTTGTGACTGGGAGGAGTCTGATTCATCATCTGATGAAGAAGACAATAACTGTCTGATGGCCAACACTGATGTCCCATCAACAAGCAACTTCAAACAGGATCTGGCTGAAGCTGAAGCTTTCAGCAGCTTGGAGAACTGGAACCCTACAATGATGTATAAGGTACAGAATTTTATGGATTACAGTTCTAAATAAAAAGTTAAAATGTTTGAATATATGCTTGTTGATCTGAAAGCTGCTGTTGAGAAGCATGCTGTTTTATTATCTAAAATCTCTAAGCTTAAAACTGATATTGAAACAAAATCCAGTAAACTGGACAGCTTCCATATGTTGGAAGCTGAGCTTGATGAATTAAAACACATCAAGTCCATTTTACTGGAAGAAAAGAAAGAAACAGATATAAAACATGCTAAGCTTCAAAAGATAGTTGACTCTTGGTGCCAATCTGCACAAAAGTCAGCCACTGCATAAGTCAGCAGATTCTTGCACAAATCCAAGCCTATCTTGGAGGGGATCTTGACACAGCAGCTTCCATTGTTGAGGTTAATAATTTAAAAGAAGACTTGTCCACTCTTGGTGAGCTTCCAAACACTTTTATTCAAAAAGTGAATGGTAAATTAATCTCAACAAACAGGTTTGTCAGGCCTCAAAACACTGACAGCTCGTGTGAACCTAGCTCAAAAGCTGTTGACGAAATAAGTTTTCCATCAAATAAGCTTGTTAAGTGTTCTGCTGATTAACACAAGCAAAAGAAAGGAAAGCTAGGCATGGATTAGATCAACCGTAGCAGTCACGATTATGTTTCTCGACTCCCTGATCTCATACTGAACTGAAACAGACAGATTAGAACACATCAGTTCTGTCCGAGCATGGCCATGCATTTCTGTCAGTATCGATCACCGAGGGGCCCAGAAATATCTCTTCTTAGTTAAAAGAAGGTGCAAATCCCATATTGACTATCTAGGCCTCCATCACGACTCCCACTGCAACCAGCCTCGAACCGTTATGATCACCCAGTTACGGATGACGTTAGGTTAGGCCAAATGTACAGTAGCACCCGCACTAAAGTACGTAGACATCTCAGGTACTAAGGATTACCTTTTTGAGACGACTCATGACTATGATCCACAAAGTGGTCTCATTCGGTGGGTCAATCCAATATTTGTTCGCAACAAATACCTGTGAATTTGGTCCAACCTTTGCTATATTCATCACCCATGAATATCAACCAAAAACCACAGTAGCCTTTTTATTCTCGTTGTGGTTCCCACGACAACAAGCAGCTATGGAATAATTTTAGAATAACTTCAATTTTATTCTTGGATTTCTAAAACATGCAAAATTGAACGACATTAAAGATATCATGTTGATCTCCTTTATCTCTATAAACACAACATGATTTCCATCAATTTAATGCTATTGTTCCTTTATCAAATGTAACGGTAACACGATCTATCGAAAAATTAATTTCAGACATGATCTTAGTGGGAGTGTTCTCTAGTTAACTGACTTATCTTCCATTACCGTTTATCTTTGAAAAATTACACTAGTTCTTTATTACAACTTCTTGTAATATTATTCAGATCCAATCTGAATCTCCATACAAATTTATATCCATTATCTTTGGAGGAACTGGTAAATCACTCATAAACACACCAGGATTATAAAATTTAGGAGCTCTAGCAATTCAGATTAATTGCTACTAGTGATACGTTTAGATGTTTAGTCTTGAATATGACAGTATGCGGTTTATCTATATCTTAACAAAATATCTTAAATAACATTGTGTTCAACATTTGTGATATGTATCCATAACCACCAGAACCTGGTTATCGGCAACATTTTGTTGTAGTGTTTCGTCAAGTTTGCCGACGAGTGTTTAAACAAGTCAGATGCTATTACTTGACTAACCACCACACAAGTTGTATACATTTCACATGTAATTTTATAAAATGCGATTACTTCTTGTCTAAACAATCCTGACTTCTCAAGTCTAATTATTTCTGACAAGTGAAGTGAATTAACCTCCATGTAACTCCTTTACATTTAATTCTGCATTTTATTAGTTTCATCTATATAATCACAGGTGACTATCCAACTCATATAATTTCTTGAACAAGCTTTCAAGAATTAACAAGTTCAATGAGACTGCATTTGAACACTTGAACAATTTACACAACAACATGGTAACCCTTTTTATCTGAATATGACTACTAGCTTGTCCAATCTCCATTGACAAGTTACTATTCAAGTTCCACTTGAATCAATAGTCTATAATCATGGTTTAGTAATCTTAAACAATAGGAATTTCAAGCAACAAATTTTTAACTCCAAAAATTCTTTATTTATCCCAAAAATACTTGCAAGAAATTCAATCAATTGTATACTACACCATGATAAACTATTGATGACATGAAAATAGTGTCCAGCAGAGTATTCTCTAAGATGTCTCTATGCTCCCACTGAATCTGTCATCTCTTTTCACTTCATTTTAATCATCGCAGACATTATGCATGAAACTTTGTTCAATTGGGTATCACATATCCAAGAACAATAGAAGTGACTGATTCGGATACACGAAGTCTCAATGCGGTCAACCTTGACCGTTTCCAAGTACTTGGGACAATTCCTTTCCCAGTGCCCAGTTTCCTAGCACTCAAAGAATTTATCATCCTTGGAATTGACTTCTCTTGTTCTAGGTTTTAGCTACTTGTTAGCTTTAACCTCCGGCTTGGAAACTTACTTTCCTTTCCGTCTTTTTTCCCTATATTCTCTACTCAATCACTCCCTCAGCAGTCTATAGCATCCGATGCAGCCCACTGATCATCTTCTCCGTGCATATTGTAACCAATTACAAATTGCTAAAATTCCTTCAATAAGGAATTGAGAATTAGATTCGTGGTCATGTCCTGTGTCACGGGTAACCCAAGTCTGCTAAGATGATCCAGATAACCTTTCATCTTCAGTGCATGGGATCTAACAGTTGTTCCTTCTGCCATTCTGCAGGAGCTCAGAGCCCTTGTCGTATATCTTTCTCAGTCCGTGCCTGAGTCTGGAACATATCCTTTAGCTGGCGATACATCTGTCAAGCTGAGACGTCCATAAGGCTAGTCCGCAGCTCAGATGTCATGGTCGCTAGCATTAGACAGGCAACATTGACCGAATCCTCATAGTGCTTCTTGTGGAGATTTCTCTCCTGAACTGTAGCAGTCTCTGCGGGAGCAGGTTCTGGTGCCCTTTCCAGAATATACGACTTTCACCCTGTACTCAGAACATTAGTCAGATATTATTCCCAGTTCAGGAAATTGCTTCTTTTGAGCTTTCCATTTCCCAAATGGTCCCCAAAGTAGCAATATTGTGCTTTTAGGGAGGATTCACAAGTGGAGGAAGGATATTGAGGGTGGAGATTGACGTTATCATTGTTGTTGTTACCATTATTGTCATCGTTATTAATTAAATCGCTTCTACCTCTGCCTCTTCCAACCATCTAAAACAATTTTTTCAAAAATTAGTATTTGATTAACCATTAATAAATCAATAACCCAAAATTCAGAAAATGATTTATTAATCCTAAGAACCTTTTTACTTATTCATGCACCCAACGGAGGCTGAACCTACATGAATAAGCTACTCAGGCAGGCAACTTATTAACAATTACAACCCCTTTGCAACTCTTAGATCTTATGAGATTTTCAATTTCTTAAATTGATCATGTTTAATCTCATCCACACCTTGGGCAACAGTCTTACTGAGGAACCACCACTGACACACACCATATAACAACTGCAAGTCACTGGCCCAAGTCTCACTTAGGATCCGCAGTGCTTACCTCACAGCTCTCCGAGTTTGCGGCGTAAGCACCCAACGAAGGCTGAACCTACTTACGACGACCGGTCACCGTGAGTGCCACTATATGGACGGTGTGCTGTGTCAGATTTTTAATTTGGGTTTATAACCAGTCTCTTACCAAGAACTAGTGGCCAGTCAGGTTAGTCTGCGGGCAGGATCCTTTCGGTTCTAAACCTTTCGGAAATTCCACAGCCCGAGCAAGACTGTCCTACACACCACCTATTCTGGTAAACAATCCAGTTAATGTACCAGTTTATAAGAATTTCAACTCTTTGATCATATGACATTTTAAAATAAATCTCCTTTATTTGAAAAACTAATTTCATAAAAATGTCATATCAAACACTTGTCAAAATAATTAAAGTTTCCAATTTAAATACTTTAATTTTTCATCAAAAATGATTGTAGTTTTGATTTCTTTTATTTATCTACTTTGTCACCACAACCACGCAGATATAAATAAAGAATAAAGAAATAAAACATACAATCACATGGTGACATAGCCTTGCCGAAACTAAATTGGTTTCCGAGAGCCACACGGACAAACCAATTAGGTCAAAAACTAAGGGACAAAATCAACACACAAGGCAAGAAGGTTGAACTCTTTCAGCTCCCACTAGCCTTAGCATCCGATAATATCACCGAGCGTCCTTGATGAATGACCTCCTTCTTGATGGACATCTTCGCCAAGATTTATTTTACATAATTTTAATCTAAATACATTTGCCTCTTTTCTAACCTATTACAGATTACATCATAAAACCTGGGATTCCAATGGCACGCAGGCCTTCCCAAAAATATAACCAATAATAAAATAGCAAATATTGAGATTAAACAAACAACCATCACAAACAATGGGTCTCAAGGCTCGGCTATGTCACAAACATAAATAAAGCAGAAAAGCTTGTAAAATAATTCAGAATTCATTTTCATCTTGACATGAAAATAATTCCAAAACCAATTAATCCACCATTAATTGAAGTAAATACGTCCAATACCGTTCTTAAATTAAACACGGTCCGTAAACTCGAAATTTAGGAACACTTTCCATAATTAGAAACTTTTTCCCGAAAAATTTCAAATTTAATTCCATCTTTGCATTATCTTTGGATTCATAACTATACTTTTCTTAAAATATTCAATTAACAATTCAAACACCTTTGAAACTTAAACTTACTATTTTAAGAAACTTTTTATTAAACAACCTTTAATAAATATAGTTTTATTTTCAAAAAATATTGATAAATAATTTAAACTTCCTTTAAATAATTATCAATTAACTATTATTTAATTGAAACACTTTTCAAAAATAAATAACTAAACTTTATTTAAAATGTCAATTTTCTTAATAAACAATTTACCAAAATTTGATCATCTTTAAATAACACCAAAAACATTTCTTTATGGTTTTAAACGATTTCTACCAAAACCGTTAATGTCGAGATCAAATCTCAAAACATTAAACCATGACCGAGCATGAAACTCAAAGTCACGATTTCATCAATTTGAAAATAGAATCCCTAAATTAAACTCCCTTTAATTTAATAATGCATTTTATGGAACTAAATATTAAATGCATAAATTAAATCTAGTTTATAAATTAAAAATACCATTAATTTTAATTTCAACATTAAAACTTAATTTTTAATTAAAACCGATTTAATTTAAACGACGAATTACCGGAAAACGGAAACGAACCAACTTAGTTAACCGACTCATACTCGGGTTCAATAACCCATATGAACCGAAAACAAGTAGGGTATCAAACCATTTGACGGCTGAAATTAATCGAAGCCATTAATCAACTCACCTTGATTATTTCGATTTCCATATTCCAATTAATCGTTTGACTATCGAATCAAATAATATTTAAACCGATTTGTGAATTTTATAAAACTAATAAAGTCTCCCACTTTAATTTTATAAAACCAAAACATATATTTTGTCACAAATTTTAAATATTAATAACCAAACAATTTTGATTTATTAATTCGATTTTAACGCATTTAATTTAATCGTTCGAGTTTAACCGTGAATTAAACGACATGACGGAAACAAATAATCCATCACCTCGGTTACCACATCACAACCGAGAGGTCATGGGTCTCAACCCATGACCGAAATCTCTAGGTTTGATTTCGTGAACCGAAACGTTTAATTTTCGACTTTAATCAATTAAACACTTTTAAACAATCAATCATCAACTAAATAAAACGAACTAAGGTTTCAAAATCCCGAGTTCCGAAGAACTCCAAGGTTGGCCGAGAATCACCATAAGGTTTCCAAAACCTTTGGTCGATTTTCTCCAAGCCAAATCAAAACCTTAAACGTTTTAATTATCGATTTCGATCGTTTAAACACTTTTAATTATTAAAAATCGAAACTTTAAGAACGTTGAACATGAATACTAGAATAATATTATCATTATGTTACTTGAGGTGGCTCTGATACCACTGTCGGGAATTCGTATGGTTTTTCATAAAAACATAAACATTAATCATATTAACGCACAACGGAAGCTTTTAAAAATTACGAATTCCGTACACGGATCATCAAGTATACATAAGATAAGTAAATGAGAAAACAATAAAAATCCGTACCTTTGTATCCTATGACAAGAATACACGAATGAGACGCTTTCGGTATCCACCGGTGATGACACGATCGAGCGGCGCCAGGTATGCAATCAAACACACGAAGAACGGGAAAACCAAAACCCTTTTGGTTTTATTTTCTTGCGGCCGCACCCACCAAAACCCTCAAATGGTTTTGTGGGTTTTTTGTTGTATTTCTCCACACACACAACTCAAAAAACCGTAGGTCATATATATATATATATATATATATATATATATATATATATATATATATATATATATATATATATATATATATATATATATATATATATATATATATATATATATATATTCCTCCTTTTTTATATACGGCCGCATATATATTATTATATATATATTAATTAAAACTTTAATATATAAATATAATATATATATATATATATATCTTAATAATTATCTTTATTATTTAAATTTTATATAATTATCTCTATAATTATATACCCTTTAATTAATATTAATCTTTTATACATTATCTAATAACATATAAATGACTAGATAATTATTTATAATTATCTCTTATTTATTTGGTTATAATTATCCATCCAATTATCTAATAACAAATGATAATACTAATTCAAATAAATCAATCTTTTATTTAATATCCAATAATAAATAAAAGACTAGATAATTATTTAATTATCATCCAATGACAATTAAATCACTACAATATCCAATATTGCACTTTTAATCCCCGTACTTTGAGATATAATTAATCACCTATTAATTTAATCTCAATGATCATTTCGTGTCATAAACAATATCCAATATTGTTTATTCAATAATTTAATTGCATCTGCTCAGTTGTGCTCATCGGTGTGACCCTTAAGTGTTTTATGAAATCAGCCATGATGCAGTAGTAATGTCATCTTTACACACCATATACTAACAAAAAGAAACTTCCAAGGATTGAAAAAAAAAACGTCAAATAGCTAAGTGCTAAAACCAAGAGTGAACGTGCATCTTTCATGCATGCAAGTCTGCTTGAATAAAACAGTGCTCAGTGTCTAAGCTGTTCTTGTTCAAGCTGTTCCTTAGAGTCTTGTAAACACAGTGAGTGATTCTTAGTGAGTGTATTCATTGTAATTAGTTTAAGTTAGTCTTAGACTAGTTAGACATACTGTTGTATCTGTCATCTCAGCTTGAACCTTAACATTTGTTAATAATACATACAAACATTGAGAAAATTGTGTGTAGTTTTTAAAGTGCTGTATTCACCCCCCCCCCCCTCTACAGCTTGAAGCTATATACTTGGGATATCTTTTGGGACCTACAACTGGTATCAGAGCAGTTTAGAGTGTGTGTCATTCTAGATCTCTCATTCTCCCAAAGTTTCCATGGACAACAGTGCTGCAAGTTCCTCATACTATGACAATGGTTCAATAGGCAAACCTCCATAGTTCAATCATCAGAACTTTTCTGGTTGGAAGTGCAGAATGATGCTCTACTTAGAGAATCTGGATGTACAACTACCAGAGATTGTAATGGAGGGTCCCCATGTGCCAACCTCTGTTACAACAATAACTCCTGCTGTTGAAGGAGCTGCTCCTGAAATCAGAACATTTGAGAAAGCAAAAGCTCAATGGTCTGATGAAGACAAAAGACTGGTGGCTCTTGATGCAAAGGCCAGAAACAATCTGGTCATCTCTCTACCAGATGATGTGTTTAAACAGGTTGAGAAGATGAAGACTGCAAAGGAGATGTGGGATACTTTGTGTACTGTCTATGATGGACCCACAATCACACTTGACAACAGGATTAATTATCTTGTTAGACAGTATGAACTCTTCTTTGCAAAACCAAAGGAGACTCTCACTGAAACCTACACCAGGTTTACTGCTCTTGTAAATGATCTCAAAGCTGTTGGGATCACCAAGGACAGCCTGACTTTGGTAAACAAGTTCTTAGATGTTCTACCTGAAGAATGGAACTATTTTTCTACAATTTTAAGGAATTCAGGTACCATCAGAAGTATGGATCTTGTTAACTTATATGGATCCTTACTGAATGATGAGCAATCAAGGCAACAGAAGAGAAATGCCTTGGAAATATCTAAGAAAGGTGCAGCTTTTGTAGCCAGCGTGAGATAACCTGTAAATCAAGTGAGTGATGTGTTCACTCAACCTGATCAACAGGCTGATGATAAGGAGGAAATGTCTGATGAGGAAGACAATGCAGATAGTGCTGAACTGGATGATGAGCAGATGGTAGCCATGCTTGTCAAAAGGTTCAACAAGAAAAGGTTTGGAAGAAACATGCTACAGGGAAGCTCAAATGCTGTCAAAAAGAAAGCATTTGACAAGACCAAAGCTGAGTGCTTCAAATGTGGCAAAAGTGGCCATATAGCTGCTGACTGTGTGTCAAAAGCTGTTGGTCAGACATCCAAACCACACAAGACAAACAGGGATGATGGCTATAGGGTTAAGTACCTTATGGCCATGGCTAAGCTGAGGAAGTTAGAAAACTCAGTGGTTTCTAACCGGCAAAAGGGACTAATGGCAGAAACTTGTGACTGGGAGGAGTCTGATTCATCATCTGATGAAGAAGACAATAACTGTCTGATGGCCAACACTGATGTCCCATCAACAAGCAACTTCAAACAGGATCTGGCTGAAGCTGAAGCTTTCAGCAGCTTGGAGAACTGGAACCCTACAATGATGTATAAGGTACAGAATTTTATGGATTACAGTTCTAAATAAAAAGTTAAAATGTTTGAATATATGCTTGTTGATTTGAAAGCTGCTGTTGAGAAGCATGCTGTTTTATTATCTGAAATCTCTAAGCTTAAAACTGATATTGAAACAAAATCCAGTAAACTGGACAGCTTCCATAAGTTGGAAGCTGAGCTTGATGAATTAAAACACATCAAGTCCATTTTACTGGAAGAAAAGAGAGAAACAGATATAAAACATGCTAAGCTTCAAAAGATAGTTGACTCTTGGTGCCAATC
This sequence comes from Centrapalus pauciflorus, assembly GCA_020465985.1. Classification (NCBI taxonomy): domain Eukaryota; kingdom Viridiplantae; phylum Streptophyta; class Magnoliopsida; order Asterales; family Asteraceae; genus Centrapalus; species Centrapalus pauciflorus. The sequence continues at coordinate 2,043,701 of JAANYP010002760.1, forward strand.
TGCACAAAAGTCAGCCACTGCATAAGTCAGCAGATTCCTGCACAAATCCAAGCCTATCTTGGAGGGGATCTTGACACAGCAGCTTCCATTGTTGAGGTTAATAATTTAAAAGAAGACTTGTCCACTCTTGGTGAGCTTCCAAACACTTTTATTCAAAAAGTGAATGGTAAATTAATCTCAACAAATAGGTTTGTCAGGCCTCAAAACACTGACAGCTCGTGTGAACCTAGCTCAAAAGCTGTTGATGAAATAAGTTTTCCATCAAATAAGCTTGTTAAGTGTTCTGCTGATTAACACAAGCAAAAGAAAGGAAAGCATGTCCAAACTGCAGCTGTGGACCCCAAACCTAGTGACAAAACAGGCTTTGAGTCTAAAGCTGGTGTAAAGAGGCATACTAATCCTTTTAATGCTGAACATTTTGAAAATAAGTTTTCAAAAGGTAAGCAGTCTGCCTTTAACAAGAGTAAGTCTCAAGTTGAAGGCAAACCTGCTGTGATTTCAAATAAGTTTTCTAATCATAGTGGTAAACTGGTTTTAAATGAGAATAAGTATTTAAAAACCAAAAATAATGATTATGTTGATAGGCAACATCAATCACATCTCAGAAAGGGCAAAGGCAAAGCCATTGCTCAGCCTGAGAGATCTGGAATAAGTTTCCTAAACCTGTGGAAGTTCAAAAGCCAATTAAGCTTCCTATCTTTGACATCTGCCCTCCTAAAAAGAGGAAAGAAGAGACATGCAAAGCTGTGACTATTGAACTTTCCACTCAAGCTGTTGATTCATCAAAAAGTAATAAGTTTGCTAAACCTGCTGATGGAATCAACAGAAATAACCCAGAATGTGTTTCTGAAAGGTCTTCTTCCAAAAATGCTAAAAGGAGAAAGTGTTATAAATGTGGAATGAAGACACATCTGGCCAAAGACTGTCCTGAAACTGAGGACATGAGGCCTGCTGACTCTGATGGTTCCCTCACTGCCAACATAAACAGTGTTGGAAACATCTCAGTCAATGAGAGTGGTATTCAAACTGATACCTTCAAATAGGGAATATTAGTGTTGACATCACAAGTCCATCAACAAATGTTGATGAAGTAGGAGAACTCATCTCTGTGATGAGTTCCCCTAAAAGTATATAATATTCTTCTTATCACTCTGCAGGAAAAACAACCATCCCAGGTTTGGTACTTGGACAGTGGCTGCTCAGGGCACATGACAGGTTGTAAGGACCTGCTGAGTGATCTCAGGCCTAAAAAAGGGCCAAAAGTCACATTTGGTGACAATGTACAGGGATCCACTGAGGGATATGGAACTCTTAAAGCTGGTGCTGCAGTGTTCAAAAGAGTAGCCTATGTGGTTGGGCTAAAACATAACCTTGTTAGCATAAGTCAACTGTGTGATGCTGGCTATAAGGTTAACTTTGATGAGCACCTGGGTTACATATTGGATCCCCAAGGCAAAGTTGTGCTGTGTGCTCAACGAAAGAAAGGTGTATATGTTGTGGACATGCAATCTGCTGATCCCACAACTGAAACCTGTTTTCTCACAAGAACAAATGCAGACTTAAACTGGTTATGGCACAAAAGGCTGTCACACCTGAACTTCAAGAACATCAACAAACTCTGTAAGAAAGAGTTGGTGACAGGTTTGCCTTCTATAACCTTTGTTAAAGATAAACTTTGCACAGCTTGTGAGAAAGGCAAGCAGAGGAAATCATCATTTAAATCCAAACATAACTTCTCTATTGATACTCCTCTCTTCTTAATCCATATGGACTTGTTTGGACCTGTTAATGTCCCAAGTCTAGGAGGAAGAAGATACACTCTAGTAATGGTTGATGAGTTCTCCAGGTATACATGGGTTATCTTCTTGAAGAGCAAAGGAGAGGCTGCAAGAGAAATTATTGGATTTGTGAAAAAGATGGAAATGCTGAACTCTGCCCAAGTGAAGCTGCTTAGAAGTGATCATGGTACTGAATTCAGAAACAATACTCTTGAAGACTTCTGTGAAGAGAAAGGAATCACTCAAAACTTTTCAGCTGTAAGAACTCCACAACAAAATGGAGTTGCTGAAAGGAGAAACAGAACTCTTATTGAAGCTGCTAGAACCATGTTGTGTGCATCTGGTTTACCTTCATCATTCTGGGCTGAAGCTGTTAACACTGCCTGCTTCACCCAAAACAGATCCTTAGTGGTGAAAAGGTTCAACAAGACTCCCTATGAGCTGCTCAAAGGGAGGAAACCAAATGTCAGCTATTTCCATGTGTTTGGTTGTCCCTGCTTCATTTTGAATCAAAGGGAACAGCTGGCAAAGTTTGAACCAAAAGCTGATGAAGGTGTGTTTGTTGGTTACTCTGCTATCTCCAAAGCCTACAAAGTATACAACAACAAAAGAAACGTGATAGATGAATCTATCAATGTCACCTTTGAAGAGTCCAAGAATGCTTCCACCAAAGCTGTTCCTGAATCAGTTTAAGGAGAATTAAACTTTGATGATCTGATGGATTCAAATAGTGAAGAAGACTCAAAAGCTTCCACAACACCCAGTGTGGAACCTGTTAATCATGATGGGCATGATGATGATTATGTCAATACATCCTATGTGAATAAGTGTACTGACTTAATTACAACTGCATGTCCTGAACCTATCAATGCTGATTTTCCTGGTTCCCCTGCTGATATGTTCAACAGTGGTCAGTCATGTTCAACAAGTGAGCAGGCTCAAGACAACAGTGTGTCTGAAAATCTTGAGAGCTGTTCAACAGGACTTGCTGAAGCTGCTGATAACTCAGGAGAATTATCATTGAAGAATGATCCTAAGTGGATCAGATGTCACCCCAATGATCAAATAATTGGTGACATCAACAAAGGGGTACAAACAAGGTGGGACAGCTTAGGGAACTTCTGTATGTTTTCTAGTTTTGTTTCACTAATGGAGCCAAAGAAAGTGGATGAAGCATTAAAAGATGCCAATTGGATCACTGCCATGCAAGAAGAGCTCAATCAGTTTGAGAGAAACAAGGTATGGAAACTGGTCCCTGCTCCTAAAGCTAAAACTATAATTGGCACTAAGTGGGTTTTCAGGAATAAAATGGAAGAGCAAGGTCATGTCATTAGAAATAAGGCAAGACTGGTTGCTCAGGGTTATAGACAGGAGGAAGGAATTGACTATGATGAAACATTTGCTCATGTGGCCAGGCTAGAAGCAATTCGTTTGTATCTAGCCTAAGCTGCTCATAAGAGCCTTATGTGACACCCTTGCCACAACAACCACCATTTACAAAACACCCATGATTAATCACCAACATACAATAACATAATGATCTGATAACCTAGTTTAAGTGCGGAAGCATTAAAATACTTAAATAAAGTAACGCAACGGTGTCAAACACCCTACGGTGCTACAAGGTACCATTTCTAAGTCTACATACTCAAAACCTTTATTACAATCATCCCAAACATAATATAACATTTATCCCACAACATAATTACCGATTTAGTAATATCAAATCTTCCAAATCTTCACAAACAACCTAACTAGAAGGTCCAGCTGCAGATTTTCCATTTCCTGTAAAAATAAAGCAACTAACGAATAAGCGAATGCTTAGTGAATACACAGATTACGCATCTTATAAATTTTTATGAAGCCCCAAGGGTAACACCGATGACAAACATCGTATACCCTCTTCGTACACCAAGTACGGAACCAGAGCCGCAGCCCCTTCGAGCCCAAAGCTCGGCATTAAACATACCATCTGAGACAAACGTACGATCGGGGATGACATACTGCCTACCAGAACCTCGGAGGGATCAGCTCCAGGTCATATAGCGCAGTAACATCAGAGTAATCGATGCGACCCACCGGTCCATCACTAGATGCACAACAATCGAACGGACATGCAACAAGTGTGAATGTGCATCTAAATCTACGCAAGTTAGTAGAATTCCAAACAATAAATGAAGCAACAGGTCTCAGTAGGCAAAGCTAACATAAAACAGATATAAACATGCGAAATCTACTGTACTCACAGTGGGTGCGTTAGTTAATTTCAATCAATATTTTTTCTCCACGGGCTTTCAACCGGATCCACAAAGTACCCCACTGTGGGTTAAACAACACCACAAGGGACCTGTTAAATCAGTTGCAACAATATTTCAAGTCCAAAACCGTTTAAATCCATAAAACCAAGTTTTATAAGTTTTGTAATATTTTTCCCCCATTTCGGGTCCATGTCTAAATTCGAACCACAACTAAGTTTGAACCCAACTCAAGTTCACACCTTGTCCTTTGAATAACTCTTGTTATTTTATGTGTTGTTTATGTGTTTCATTCAAAATATTCGAGTTTAGAGAGTGGGTTTTCAATTTTAGGCATTAAATTCGAATTTAAGGGGTTAAATTCGAACCCCCCTTCGAATTTGAGGACAAACTCGAACCCCATAGGTTAAATTCGAACCCTTGTTCGAATTTGATGGTTAAACTCGAGCTCAACATGTTAAACTTGAATATATACTCGAATCTAGCTCAAAAATCGAGTTTGTTCTTGCATTTCGACTGTGTTCTTGGTATTTTCGAGTTTGTTCATATCTACAACTTAAATCCTTCATTTCAAAGCCTAAAATCATGAATATGTCAAGTATTATACCTAGGTTTGATCTTATTACACATACACTATCATATTCTAGTTAAAACTCAAGCAAAACTAGCTTTATTCATGCAAGAAATGATAAACTCGAAATTCATGTTTTCAAAACCAAAATATATAAATTTAAATGGGTCGATTCTTACCTTAATTCGTACGAAATCAAGAATCCAACCATAGATTGTTGTAGTACTCCTCGAGATCTTTCCAACAACGTATAAATCTCGAAAATCGGCCGGTCGGTTTGATAGATATCGTAGAGAGAAGTAGAGAGAGTTTCTAGAGAGAGAGAGTGTAGAGAGAGAGTGAAGAGTGTGAAATGAAAGGCTTTTAGCCTTTTTATTCCCATCTTTCCCATTTTGCACATTTCACCCCTCAACTTAACCGGTTCCATATAATACTGATTTATGCTTAGTTTTATCATTACTAACTTTTATAATTCATAATGCTCCTTAATAATAATTCAGAGTTCAAATTTTCTTAAAATAACGACAAACTTTTAAATATCTCAAACACCTAATCATTGCTCATAATTCATCTTAATTATAAATTATCCGTCTAAATAAATCTTAAATTACAGTAATTGAATTCGAGGATGTTACAACATGGGCTCCACCACGCTCTAACTTCGTCCTCGAAGTTATTTGACTTCAAACAGCTGCGGATATTTCCTTAGCATATCAGCTTTCGTCTCCCATGTATGATTGGCTCCCTTATGATGCTTCCAACGTACAAGCACCATTTCGATTTCTTTGCCTCTCAATTTCTTCACCTTAGTATCTAACACACACTCCGGCTCCTCAACATACCGGAGCCTTTCATCAACTTGCAGCTCGGTGTGGTCAGCCCAATCCTCATTCTCAGTAGTAAAGGATTTCCTAAGGTTCCCTACATGGAACACCGGGTGTATGCCCGACATTTCTTCAGGCAATTCTAACCGATAAGACTGATTTCCAACTTTCTTAACAATCCTGAATGGTCCGACGAATCTTGAAGCCAACTTTCCTCTCTTCACAAAACGAGTAACACCTCTCATAGGTGATACTTTCAGATATACCCAATCATTTATTTCAAAGTTGATCGGTTTGTGCCTCCTATCGTAGTAACTTTTCTGACGATCCTGGGCCGCCTTCATGTTCTGCCTAATCAACTGTATCTTCTCGTTTGTTTCTTGAAGCAAGGCCGGCCCAGCAATTGGTGTTTCACCCGTTTCTCTCCAACACGTAGGAGTCCTACATCTCCTTCCATACAAAGCCTCAAACGGCGCTTTCTTGATTGTCGCGTGGCAACTGTTATTATACGAAAACTCTATCAGTGGCAAATGGTCATCCCAATTGCCACCAAGATCCAACACACACAATCTCATCATGTCTTCCAAAGTAAGGATGGTCCGTTCGCTCTGACCATCGGTTTGTGGACGATAGGCCGTACTCATAGCAATCCTTGTTCCCAACCCTTCTTGCAAAGCCGACCAGAAGTTCGAAGTAAATCGGCTATCTCGATCCGATACAATGGACTTAGGCACCCCATGCCTAGAAACGATCTCGTCCATATAAATGTGAGCCAATCTTTCCAGCGAGTAATTTTCTCTAATCGGTATAAAGTGAGCCGACTTATTTAGCCTATCGACTATCACCCAAACTGCATCATGTTGACGCCTAGTCTTCGGCAGTTTTGTAACAAAATCCATCGTTATGTGTTCCCACTTCCATTCCGGAATGGGAAGCGGTTGCAAACTGCCATAGGGTTGCTGATGTTCGGCTTTCACCAGCCGACAAGTTCGACATCTTTCCACATACTGCCCTATGTCCTTTTTCAATCCCGGCCACCAGAAGTCTGCTTTAAGTTCATTATACATCTTTGTACTTCCAGGATGTACAGAATACCTAGACTGGTGTGCTTCTTTGATGATTACCTCTCTCATGCCACCATACTTCGGCACCCAAATCCTTCCATAAATTCCTTTCAGTCCTGACTCGCTTGTTTCCATACTCTTAATCTGTACTCTTATATCTTCAGCACTAACATTTTCTTCTTTCAAAGCTTCCATTTGAGCAGCTTTGACATCATCTATGATCGTAGAACTTAGCATAGTGGATGTCATCATATAACAGCAATCCTTAGAATATGCTTTGCGACTCAAAGCATCGGCTACTACGTTAGCCTTTTCGGGATGGTACAGTATCTCACAATCGTAGTCTTTAATAAGCTCCATAGACCTACGTTGTCTCATATTAAGTTCGTTCTGGCTGAAAATGTACTTCAAACTCTTATGGTCCGTGTAGAGTTGACACTTAGTACCATATAGATAGTGCCTCCATAACTTCAATGCAAATGTAACCGCTGTCAACTCAAGATCATGAGTTGAATAATTCTTCTCATGCTGTTTCAACTGTCTTGAAGCATATGCTATAACCTTTCCACGCTGCATCAGTACAGCGCCTAACCCCAGTCTCGAGGCATCCGTATACACCACAAAATCGTCATTGCCTTCAGGTAAAGCAAGTATCAGCGCCTCACTTAACGCCTTCTTCAGAACCTCAAAGGCCTCCTGCTGTACAGTTTCCCATACAAACGGTGCATTCTTCTTTGTTAATGCAGTTAAAGGAACTGCAATCTTAGAAAAGTCCTTTATGACCCCCCGATAGTATCCCGCCAACCCCAGAAAACTTCTAACTTCGGTAGCGGAACACGGCGGTTCCCAGTTCTTTATCGCTTCTACTTTGGCTGGATCCACAGAAATTCCAGCCCCCGAAATCACATGCCCCAAAAACTAAATCTGTTGCAGCCAAAACTCACATTTTGAGAACTTGGCATACAATTTCTCTTTCCTCAATAACTCTAACATTTCCCTTAGATGCTCAGCATGCTCAGCCTCAGACTTAGAGTACACCAGAATGTCATCAATAAACACTATTACAGACTTGTCTAACATTGGTCTGCACACTCTATTCATAAGATCCATAAAGACAGCCGGGGCATTGGTTAACCCGAAAGGCATAACAAAGAACTCATAATGCCCATAACGTGTCCTAAATGATGTCTTAGGCACATCCTCTTCTCGTACTTTCAGCTGATGGTATCCCGACCTCAAGTCGATCTTAGAAAACACACTTGCCCCATGCAACTGATCAAATAAGTCGTCTATCCTTGGCAGTGGATACTTGTTCTTAATAGTCAACTTATTCAGCTCCCGGTAATCAATTTACATTCGCATTGTGCCATCTTTCTTCTTCACAAATAATACCGGAGCTCCCCACGGTGATGAACTCGGTCGAACGAAGCCTTTGTCCAACAACTCTTGAAGCTGTGTCATCATTTCTTTCATCTCGGTTGGGGCAAGACGATAAGGAGAACGAGCTACCGGTGCAGCTCCAGGGATCAAGTCAATTTTAAACTCCACTTGTCTCTCAGGCGGCACGCCAGACAAGTCTTCCGGAAACACATCCGGGAATTGTGAAACAACAGGCACATCGGCCAAAGTCCTCTTCTCAGCCTTAGCATCAATCGCATATGCTAAGTAAGACTCACAACCCTTTGCAACAAGCTTTCGAGCTTTTGCAATAGTTAGCAAACACAGATCCCCGCTTCTCCTATCCTCGTATATACATATCTCACGCCCCTCCGGAGTAGTTATCTTTATCATATGATTCTTACACACTATATGGGCTTCATTCTCAATCAACCAGTCCATCCCGACTATCACGTCAAACTCGCTGAGCTCAATAGCAATCAGGTCCAAATTGAAGACTACATCTTCAATTACTAATGTGCAATTACGGTACACGTGATCTACCTTGACTAGAGTGTTGCTAGCAGTTTCTATGTCAAGTACATCAGATAATCTAGACAGAGGCATGGAAAGTCTTTGTGCAAAAACAGTAGAAACAAACGAACGATTTGCACCTGAATCAAATAAAACTCTTGCTGGCATAAAATTTACGATAAACGTACCCGTAACGACTTCCGGGTTTTCCCTCGCCTCCTCTGCGGTAATTTGAAAGGCACGAGCCGGTGCCCTTTGTGATTGACCCCGGCGGTTAACTGAACCACCACTTGAGCCTCCAGAAGATCGTGTTGATGATGGAGCAGCAGCTGCTGGAGCATTCTTCCTACAGTACCTACTATAGTGTCCCCACACCCCACAGTTATAGCAAGCATCTCCTTTCCTTGGGCATTCACTCTGAAAATGGCCCAGCTCTCCGCAGCAAAAACAAGCACGTCCATTAGTACACTTGCCAAAGTGCTCCAGATGACACTTATTGCAATATTGCGGCTCGGTGTTGATGGAATAAGCATGAGCACGACCACGATCAGATGAACCAGCCTGTCAGCGATAAGACTGCTGAGGCGAGTACTGTGAAGACCGGGAAGATCCCGAGTATCCTTCCTCACGTTGGCGCTTCGGCGGTGACGACTGTGTTGGGTTGGTGGAAGCAGCAGCGGACCCAATGGAATAACCCGACATAATCAGAATTTGCTCTACATTTCTGGCAGCCTCAAGTAAACCAGCAAATGTAGGGTAACGGACGTTGCTCATGACCCTCCTAATCTCAATATCCAGACCGGCATCGAACTTGGGCACCTTCCTTTCTTCGGTATCAACTTGATGAGGCGCAAACAGACTCAGCCTCGTGAACTCCACAGCATACTGGGACACAGTCTTAGTCCCCTGCATCAGTGCCATAAACTTCACTTCCAACCTTCGGCGTTCATCAACCGGACAATACTGCTGAGTGAGTAAGTCCGTAAACTCAGCCCAAGTCATCACAGAAACCTTCTCCAGTGTCAAAGCATTCACCATAGCGTTCCACCACATAATCGCATCATTGGTGAACATAGCGGTAGCATACCGAACCATGTCCTTCTCAGCACAGTCGCTGATTCGGAATGTCCGTTCGGTTGTCGTTATCCATTCAAGTGCGGCAACAGCGTCTCCTAGTCCATTAAACTCCACGGCCCCATTTCCTTTGAAATCCTTAAACCGACAACCTTTGGGTTTGTTTGATGACCCAGTGTTGTCATCTTGATTATCATTGTTGCCCCCTTCCTTTTCCTTGTTCTTTCTCTTATCCTCTCTTCTCTTAGCCTCGGCCTCATCTCGAGCCCGAAACTGTTCCTGAATCATCTTGTTCTGTTCAGCCATCATGGCTAGCATCATTTCCCTTGTTTATTCAGGTGTCATTCCTCCTCCAGACATGTTCTGAAATAATAAACATATAACTTGTTTAGTAACATGTCATTATTTTAAAGACACCACTCAATTGTCCCGTATGATAGTCAATCCCTATAATTACTAGATCGTAACCTATCTTAGTTCAGATCATTACTTAGAATCACTACATATCATCACCTAATGTTTGAGACCAAGACCTCACGGACACTTGAATCTCAAACTACTGCTCTGATACCATCTCGTGTGACACCCTTGCCACAACAACCACCATTTACAAAACACCCAGGATTAATCACCAACATACAATAACATAATGATCTGATAACCTAGTTTAAGTGCGGAAGCATTAAAATACATAAATAAAGTAACGCAACGGTGTCAAACACCCTACGGTGCTACAAGGTACCATTTCTAAGTCTACATACTCAAACCTTTATTACAATCATCCCAAACATAATATAACATTTATCCCACAACATAATTACCGATTTAGTAGTATCAAATCTTCACAAACGACCTAACTAGAAGGTCCAGCTGCAGATTTTCCATTTCCTGTAAAAATAAAGCAACTAACGAATAAGCGAATGCTTAGTGAATACACATATTACGCATCTTATAAATTTTTATGAAGCCCCAAGGGTAACACCGATGACAAACATCGTATACCCTCTTCGTACACCAAGTACGGAACCAGAGTCGCAGCCCCTTCGAGCCCAAAGCTCGGCATTAAACATACCATCTGAGACAAACGTACGATCGGGGATGACATACTGCCTACCAGAACCTCGGAGGGATCAGCTCCAGGTCATATAGCGCAGTAACATCAGAGTAATCGATGCGACCCACCGGTCCATCACTAGATGCACAACAATCGAACGGACATGCAACAAGTGTGAATGTGCATCTAAATCTACGCAAGTTAGTAGAATTCCAAACAATAAATGAAGCAACAGGTCTCAACAGGCAAAGCTAACATAAAACAGATATAAACATGTGAAATCTACTGTACTCACATTGGGTGCGTTAGTTAATTTCAATCAATATTATTTCTCCACGGGCTTTCAACCGGATCCACAAAGTACCCCACTGCGGGTTAAACAAGACCACAAGCGACCTGTTAAATCAGTTGCAACAATATTTCAAGTCGAAAACCGTTTAAATCCATAAAACCAAGTTTTATAAGATTTGTAATATTTTCCCCCTTTTCGGGTCCATGTCTAAATTCGAACCACAACTAAGTTTGAACCCAACTCAAGTTCACACCTTGTCCTTTGAATAACTCTTGTTATTTTATGTGTTGTTTATGTGTTTCATTCAAAATATTCGAGTTTAGAGAGTGGGTTTTCAATTTTGGGCATTAAATTCGAATTTAAGGGGTTAAATTCGAACCCCCCCCCCCCTTCGAATTTGAGGACAAACTCGAACCCCATAGGTTAAATTCGAACCCTTGTTCGAATTTGATGGTTAAACTCGAGGTCAACATGTTAAACTCGAATATATACTCGAATCTAGCTCAAAAATCGAGTTTGTTCTTGCATTTCGACTGTGTTCTTGGTATTTTCGAGTTTGTTCATATCTACAACTTAAATCCTTCATTTCAAAGCCTAAAATCATGAATATGTCTAGTATTATACCTAGGTTTGATCTTATTACACATACACTATCATATTCTAGTTAAAACTCAAGCAAAACTAGCATTATTCATGCAAGAAATGATAAACTCGAAATTCATGTTTTCAAAACCGAAATATATAAATTTAAATGGGTCGATTCTTACCTCAATTCGTACGAAATCAAGAATCCAACCATAGATTGTTGTAGTACTCCTCGAGATCTTTCCAACAACGTATAAATCTCGAAAATCGGCCGGTCGGTTTGATAGATATCGTAGAGAGAAGTAGAGAGAGTTTCTAGAGAGAGAGTGAAGAGTGTGAAATGAAAGGCTTTTAGCCTTTTTATTCCCATCTTTCCCATTTTGCACATTTCACCCCTCAACTTAACCGGTTCCATATAATACTGATTTATGCTTAGTTTTATCATTACTAACTTTTATAATTCATAATGCTCCTTAATAATAATTCAGAGTTCAAATTTTCTTAAAATAACGACAAACTTTTAAATATCTCAAACACATAATCTTTGCTCATAATTCATCTTAATTATAAATTATCCGTCTAAATAAATCTTAAATTACAGTAATTCAATTCGAGGATGTTACACATTAAGGTATTTCAAATGGAGAACTTACTTTCTTTTTAGGATTACAGGTTAAACAAACCTCAACTGGAATTTTCATAAATCAAAGAAAGTATACTTTAGATCTCTTGAAAAAGTTTAAATTTGATCAAAGTTCTCCTATTAAAACCCCAATGGCAACCAATGTAAAATTGGATGCTGATGCCAGTGGCAAAGCTGTTTCAGTAACAGCTTACAGAGGTATGATTGGGAGCTTGCTGTATTTAACTGATAGTAGACCTGATATTATGTTTGCCACCTGTCTGTGTGCTAGGTTCCAAGCTGATCCAAAGGAATCTCATCTAGCTGCTGTTAAAAGAATCTTCAGATACCTGAAGGGTACACCAGGTTTGGGTCTTTGGTATCCCAAAGACTCAAGTCTTGAACTCGCAGGTTATTCAGATTCTGATTTTGCAGGCTGCAGGCTAGATAGGAAAAGCACAACAGGTGGATGTCAACTCCTTGGTGGTAAGTTGATAAGTTGGTGTAGCAAGAAGTAGAACTCAGTGTCTACTTCTACTGCTGAAGCTGAGTACATTGCTGCTGGAAGCTGCTGTGGGCAGATTCTGTGGATGCAGCATCAGCTTGAAGATTATAGGCTTGTGTATAGGAAAACTCCTATTCTGTGTGATAACACAAGTGCCATAGCCATTTCCAACAATCCAGTATTTCATTCAAGAACAAAGCATATTGAAGTCAGACATCACTTCATCAGGGATCACATTCAGAAAGGTAATGTGGAGGTAAGTTTTATTTCCACAAATGAACAGCTTGCAGACATTTTCACCAAACCTCTTGATGAAACAAGGTTCAATTACCTTGTCAGCAAGCTGGGCATGTTAAACAAAAGTGACTAAGTGTCCTCAAAGGTCTAAGACCTTGTATGTAGGTTACGTGTGTTAGTGATTAAAAAGGGCTCAAGTGGTCTGACAAACGGTCTGACATGGACAACCGTTCTGTTTTCCGTTAACGACTTTTTCAAATCAACTGCCCAAATGTTTCTCTCTCATACCCACTCACATTCAAATCCTATAAATACCTCATACTGTTTCATCTTCGTCTTCCTCACTACTATCATAAACCTTCTAAGAACCCTAAAAATTCGACTAAGTGTCTTGTGTTTCTGCTACTTTCCCTACTCTCAAAATGGCTCACAGAAACAACCCCTGCCTACCAGTATTCGTTGGTGATGATGTGCAGAAACATTCATCAGTCACCACAATTCTCACCCTCAAACCCACAAACTACATTGCCAACCTCACAATCCCCAAAAACTATGTGGGGAAAGGTTATGATCAAATGGTGGAGTTTTTAACAGTTCATCCATTGAACCATGCCATGACTGCTTCTCCTGGTGTCCTGTACCAGGAGATGGTGTACGAGTTTCGGTACACTTGTGCCTACAACCCCAACACCAAAGTCATCAAGGGGACTATTCTTAATGGGACTCAGACCATTGAGATTACTGTTGATCTTCTCAGGGAGGTTCTTCATCTGCCCATTGCTGATTCATATGACATGCCCCAGCCTGAAAATGAGCAAATGGGAAATTTGCTACGCTTCTGTGGTGTAGCAGAACCGAAAATTGGAGCAACGCTGTACAGGAAGTACTTGTCTCCTACCTACAGCTTTCTGTTTGCCTCAGTGATGATGAGCTTCAGCAGCAAAGTTGGTTCATTTGACCAACTCAGCCGTGATGAAATCCCAATAGTCCTACAGCTGGTGGATGGGACTACAATCGACATGGCTAAGTGGATCTTTCTGAACTTGAGGAACCTGGTGCAGCAAGAGCCAAGACCAGCTGCTGTTCGATACCCCAGGTTTCTGAGCCTCATATTCAGACACATTTGTGGTGAGCACCTGTACAACTCTCAGCCTTTACTTCATACTGCTGCATTCCCTGTGATAGAAAATAGAGTTTTCTACACTGCTGTTCTTCCAAATGAACCTCCTCTGTCCACACCAATGAGGAGGTTGTTAGGACTGGTGGAAGGACCCTCTGCTGTGAGGGTGGATCCAGAAGCTGCTCCCAAGAGAAAATCCAAAGCCAGGTCCAAACTTGTTAAGAGGACCATGGCAACCACTGAAGCTGGGCCTGTGCAAAAGAAGGCCAAAACAGCTCAGTCTGAGCCTGAACCCTTAGCCTCTGTGGCTAAGGGGGAGCAGGCTCCTCACCCTGGTTCATTCGTTGAACCTCAAGCCTCTGTGGCTGGTGCCTCTGTGGCACCTAAGACTATGGAACAGGCCAACCCACCTGTTTCTGACCCAGTCTCTAAACCTGTCCAGTCTGAACCTCTCATCACCTCTCCACAATCACCCACTTCATCCATCCTTTACCAACGAAAATCACTCACCAAAAAGAAACCAGCCCAAGCAACCACCTCCTCTGTTCCCTCCCAACAGGGTTCAGTTGTAAGAGAAGCCACCCCTGCTGACTCTCCTATTTTGGGAGAAGGCTCAGCACAATTGGAGCCTGCTTCACTCCAACCTGAGTCCACCCAGAGTCAGCCTAGACCCTCTGGTTCCTCCCAACAGGAACAGTTGTACAAAAGGAGATAACCACATCAACTATTCCAGCCTCTCAATGGCTCACAGAAACAACCCCTGCCTACCAGTATTCGTTGGTGATGATGTGCAGAAACATTCATCGGTCACCACAATGCTCACCCTCGAACCCACAAACTACATTGCCAACCTCACAATCCCCAAAAACTATGTGGGGAAGGGTTATGATCAAATGGTGGAGTTTTTAACAGTTCATCCATTGAACCATGCCATGACTGCTTCTCCTGGTGTCCTGTACCAGGAGATGGTGTACGAGTTTTGGTATACTTGTGCCTACAACCCCAACACCAAAGTCATCAAGGGGACTATTCTTAATGGGACTCAGACCATTGAGATTACTGTTGATCTTCTCAGGGAGGTTCTTCATCTGCCCATTGCTGATTCATATGACATGCCCCAACCTGAAAATGAGCAAATGGGAAATTTGCTACGCTTCTGTGGTGTAGCAGAACCCAAAATTGGAGCAACGCTGTACAGGAAGGACTTGTCTCCTACCTACAGCTTTCTGTTTGCCTCAGTGATGATGAGCTTCAGCAGCAAAGTTGGTTCATTTGACCAACTCAGCCGTGATGAAATCCCAATAGTCCTACAGCTGGTGGATGGGACTACAATCGACATGGCTAAGTGGATCTTTCTGAACTTGAGGAACCTGGTGCAGCAGGAGCCAAGACCAGCTGCTGTTCGATACCCCAGGTTTCTGAGCCTCATATTCAGACACATTTTTGGTGAGCACCTGTACAACTCTCAGCCTTTACTTCATACTGCTGCATTCCCTGTGATAGGAAATAGAGTTTTCTACACTGCTATTCTTCCATATGAACCTCCTCTGTCCACACCAATGAGGAGGTTGTTAGGACTGGTGGAAGGACCCTCTGCTGTGAGGGTGGATCCAGAAGCTGCTCCCAAGAGAAAATCCAAAGCCAGGTCCAAACTTGTTAAGAGGACCATGACAACCACTGAAGCTGGGCATGTGCAAAAGAAGGCCAAAACAGCTCAGTCTGAGCCTGAACCCTTAGCCTCTGTGGCTGAGGGGGAGCAGGCTCCTCACCCTGGTTCATTCGTTGAACCTCAAGCCTCTGTGGCACCTGAGACTATGGAACAGGCCAACCCACCTGTTTCTGACCCAGTCTCTAAACCTGTCCAGTCTGAACCTCTCATCACCTCTCCACAATCACCCACTTCATCCATCCTTTACCAACGAAAATCACTCACCAAAAAGAAACCAGCCCAAGCAACCACCTCCTCTGTTCCCTCCCAACAGGGTTCAGTTGTAAGAGAAGCCACCCCTGCTGCCTCTCCTATTTTGGGAGAAGGCTCAGCACAATTGGAGCCTGCTTCACTCCAACCTGAGTCCACCCAGAGTCAGCCTAGACCCTCTGGTTCCTCCCAACAGGAACCAGTTGTACAAAAGGAGATAACCACATCAACTATTCCAGCCTCTCAATAGGCTGAGAATATTGAAAGACAGGAGCTCTCTCCACTCCATACTGAGTCCACACTGTCCCCCACTCAAACTTCTTTACACCCTGAGTCTGCACGAGGTGCCCACACTGCTGGTATAGACCAATCAGCAGCTCAGCCTCAAACTTCTGCTCCCCATGATACAGATGTTCTACACCAAACAGCTGCTGAGGGACCAACAACCCAAGCTGATGAACCTCAGGGATCATACCATCCTTTTGGTGAGGCTGCTCCCTCTATGCAAACTTCTTCAGCAGGCTTCACCACTGCTGATGTTGAAATGCATATCCCATCTCCCCATGATGAGGTGCTTTTACACCAAGGCACTGCAGAGGGAACACCCACTGGCCTTCATGAAGGTGTTGCAACACAAGCAGCATCTGAAAGGCCCCCAACATCAACCCCTTCTCCTGATGATGCAGCTACAGCCGCTGCTGAGGGCCCCTTTGACCCCTCCAAGCTGGGCCACATTACTTTTGCCCAGGCTATGGAGCTTCTCTCAAATGTTCCTCTTCCCTCTCCATCACATCCTCATACACCAGCCTCTTCTTCATCTTCTCCATCAACCCACTCTAAACAGTCCACCCATACACCTCCATCTCCTAAAGACCTGCCTTTGAAGGATCAGCTTTCACTGCTGACCAAAAAAGTTGGTTCTTTAGAAACTACTATGACCTCTCTACCATCTCTTATTTCAGACTCTGTGTCTGAACAGCTTAAGGGGTTCTTTGATTTGTTCAAGGATTCCTTCCCTGCCACTCCACAACCAGATAATTCTCCACAGCTGCTTGCACTCACTGCACAGCTGCAACATGTGTCCACCTCCCTATCCTCAATTCTTTCACTCCAACAGGACTTTGTGTCCTCAATGACAGCTATTTCTCAACAGCTGTCATCTCTCCTAACTTCTTGCAACTCTACCCTTCCTGATACTCTGGCCAGCTTGCACACACTAATTGGCTCCCTATCAAATTCTGTGTCATCAAACCTTGCTGATGTGCAAGATGCTCTAGAATTACATCTTGCACAGCTTCAAAGTTTGCTGTTCACAGCTTCTGATAGGGAAAATATTGTTAAGCTGACCTCCCTTGCTGATACCCAATCCTCTTCTCTTCAAACCTGTCTTTCACAGCTTGCAGAGGTGAAGGACAACTTGGCATTCTTAGTGAATAGCCTTGTTGGCCCAAGGCCTGCTTCCAAAACTGCTGGCAAGCCTGATGACTTCGTGTCTTCAGGCAGACCAGGTATTGAAGGTGCTGGAACATCTCCTTCAAAGGGGGAGAAGTCATCTGTCTCGAAGACTAAGTCAAAGGGGGAGAAAAGTTCTTCTCCTAAGGAGAAATCAGTACCTGCAATACTCACTGGTCAACCAGCAGGTGCTTCAATAGGTACACTAGAGGGTGTCTTTCACGCTGCTAAGCCTACTCAGGTTGAATCTCCAATCCCTGCTAAGTCTAGGGGGAGGAAACTATTCCTGAGGCAGGCCAAGCAGCAGAAGGAGGCATCTGATTTTAGAAGAAGAAGAAAAGGAGGAGGAAAGTCCTGAAGCTGCTGTCACTACAGCAGCTAAAGGAAAAGAAAAGGCAGCAACTGATCCCCAACAGCAGAAAGCAGCAGAGCTTAAATTTCACAAAGCCAGGGCCAAAGAAATGGGTCTTCCTATGCACAAATATTTTGAGTTTAGAGAAGAACAGCTTCAAGCCCTGGAAGCCTTAAGAAAAGAAGAAGAATCTGCAAAAGCTGCTAAGTCTTTTGCACTTCAAGAGGCAAGGAAAGTTAAAATGTCCTCTCTTGTTGTGCAAAAGAAAATTTTGGAAGCTGCTAAGGGATCAGCAGAAGAGAAGGAAGCAGAAAAAGAAAAAGGTGCTCTGGTCTCAGTGACCAAAACTTTAGTGCCTTCTGCAAGAGCTCAATTTCACTTTGACAACCTGGCAAGAAGAAAATTTCAAGATGTTGCTGATAGAAGGCTTGCTAAGGAAGCAATTGTCAAAGCTGTGCCCATATCAAGAAAAGGCAGTCAGTGGAAGTTGAAAATAACCAGAATGGGTGCAACAGGCCTAGAACTAGAAACATATGACTACACTGACGTTGCACAAATGGGGTACAGAGAATGGATTGAGCTGGCAGTTGCTCTGAGTGAGTCTAAGTCTGAAACTGCTAAGACTATCAGAGCATATGTAAAGAAGCTGATGGAGAGAGTGAAGAATCTTGGCCTGATCTCCAAAGAAGTTAGTGAAGGTGTCTATGTGACACAACCTAAAATAAAGGCCAGGAGAACAAGGAAGGACACTGAGATGGAACAACTCCTCACCCTGATAGAACAAGGTGATTATGCTATTGAGATGAAAGGAGTTGATCATAGCCTGCCTAGTGGAATTGAGTTTGAAGATGGCAAGATCATTGAAGAGCCTGAGCTGGGGGCATTTTTTGTAGATCCCTTAACTCAGAAGAAATGCTGTCAGAGAGCATCAGATCTATACAAGGTGGATCTGAGACAGCTTGTAGCCTTCAGGCTTGCAGTTTCATTTAGGCAGTCAAGCAGGTGGAGAGCAGCAATCTGGGATCAGCTCAGAGGCTGTTTTGAAATAGGTGAACTTGAGGATCCCAAGTTTATGATAATAAGAAGTGAAATTCAAGAACTTGAGGATACTAGAGAGCAACTTGAAAAGATGTTTGAAGGTACCCCTCCATTGTGATGAAGTCCATCTACCATCTGGGTAGGTGAAGAATGGAAGCTGTCCATCAGTTGGACAGGCTTACCATTATCTGTTCCCAACAAAAACAGTCCAATGTACATTAGTTGTACTTTATTTACATTTGTTGTAATTTTCTATTTTACATTAGTAGTAATATACATCAGTACATCAATTGTACTTTTGTAAGAACATGTGTTGTTCTAATGTAATAAAAAATCAGTGTATATATAAACTGATCTTTTACTTTATGTTGATGTTGTAATTTTATTTCAACACATGTACTGTAAAAATATATATGACTATTGATAAGGCCAGCTTAGACTGGTTATTGCAAATAGGGGGAGATTGTTAGGCACAAAAAGGCCTCAGTCATACCTGTTTTGCATCTGAGGGGGAGATTATTAATCAAACCTGTTGATGCTTTTGATGGTTGAATTTAAGGCCTGTTATATGCCTTATTGAAACCTGAAAATGATTTGCAATATCAGCCTGAAGTTGTTCTATATGTTGCATGTATTGCATCAAAGGCAGTTTTGCCCAAGCTGTTCAGTCTGCTGAACAGGCTGGACATAAACTGTCTATGCTGCTCTATACTGGTGAGCAGCTTGGGCAGTTTTCAAGTGTTCTGTTCTTTGTGAACAGAACCTGTTCTTTGTGAACAGGCTAAACACTTTATGGAATGTGTTTCCAAGTCCTCATGTATTGTTTTTTACTACAAGATCAGTTTACAAAGTCGAAGACAAAGTGGAAATCAGAACTGCTCAGCCTGCCCAAGCTGTTCTGCTACATGAAGAAAAGGTTATTTGAAAAAGGGTGATAGACCTTTTTCTTATATCAAAATAGGCCTTTACAAAGAAAGAAAAACACAAAGTTGACATTCCTTATTTGGTTAAAGGCAATACAACAGTAGACAAAGTGAAAAGACAAAAGTTCTGCCCATATGAAGACAAGTCTGCTTTTCAGAAAAGTGCAGAAAAGGTTATGTTGTCTTTTCAACAAGACTTCTCCTTTTTCATTTCGTCCAATGAAGAAGCTTCACTTAGATCCTCTGAGTGAGTATAAAAAGAAACTTCCAAGGATTGAAAAAAAAACGCCAAATAGCTAAGTGCTAAAACCAAGAGTGAACGTGCATTTCTCATGCATGCAAGTCTGCTTGAATAAAACAGTGCTCAGTGTCTAAGCTGTTCTTGTTCAAGCTGTTCCTCAGAGTCTTGTAAACAAAGTGAGTGATTCTTAGTGAGTGTATTCATTGTAATTAGTTTAAGTTAGTTTTAGACTAGTTAGACATACTGTTGTATTTGTCATCTCAGCTTGAACCTTTCCGCAGTCAAGCTTGTTTGTAATTAACATTTGTTAATAATACATACAAACATTGAGAAAATTGTGTGTAGTTTTTAAAGTGTTGTATTCACCCCCCCCCCCCTCCTCAGTTTGAAGCTATATACTTGGGATATCTTTTGGGACCTACAATTTGTTTTATACACGTTCCTAAAGATACGTTCTTGTACATTTTGTATTTGTTTTATATACGTTACAAAGTTTATGATTCGTTGTTAATGAAGAAAACACGTATACGAGTTCTCGTAATTTAAATTTTATAATCTTTTATGTCTTTAAAAATGCATATATTAGTGTTTCGTAGTGAGTACGCGTGATTTTTAATGATAGCCGATTTTTTATATAAAATAATAAGTTTAGGTCCGTCGCAAATCTATCGCAAACTGTTAAATTTTGTGAGGGAGTTGCGATTGAATTTTGTTTGTTTTCATTATTTTAGGGTCAAAAATCCTAAAATAGCGAGTAAGAATATTGATTATGAAATTAAATACATAAATTTTGATTTTGAATAAGTATTTGTTTATACACGTGTCTATGAATACATTCGTGTGTATTTGTATTTGTTTTATATACGTTACAAACTTTATGATTCGTTGTTAATGAGAAAACACGTATACGAATTCTCGTGTATTAAATTTTAAAATTTTTATGACTTTAAGAATGCATATGTTAATGTGTCGTAGTGAGTACCCGTGATTTTTAATGATAGCCGATTTTTTTATAAAAAATAATAACTTTAGGTCCGTCGCAAATCTATCGCAAATTGTTAAATTTTGTGAGGGATTTGCGACGGAATTTTATTTCTTTTCATTATTTTCGGGTCAAAAAGCCTAAAATAGTGAGTAAGAATATCGATTATGTAATTAACTACATAAAATTTTATTTTGAATAAGTATTTGTTTTATACACGTGCCTATAGATACGTTCGTGTACATTTGTTTTTATTTTACATATGTTACAAAGTTTATGATTCGTTGTTAATAAAGAAACACGTATACGACTTCTCGTATTTTAAATTTTAAAATTTTTTATTGTTTTAAGAATGCATATATTAGTGTGTCGTAATGAGTACGTGTGATTTTTAATGATAACCGATTTTTTTTTAAAAAAATAATAACTTTAGGTCCGTCGCAAATCTCGCAAATTGTTAAATTTTGTGAGGGATTTGCGACAGAATTTTGTTTCTTTTCATTATTTTCGGGTCAAAAAGCCTAAAATAGGGAGTAAGAATATCGATTATGTAATTAAATACATAAAACTTGATTTTGAATAAGTATTTGTTTTATACACGTGCCTATATATACATTCGTGTACATTTGTTTTTGTTTTATGTACGTTACAAAGTTTATGATTCGTTGTTAATGAAGAAACACGTATACGACTTCTCGTATTTTAAATTTTAAAAATTTTTATGGTTTTAAGAAAGCATATATTAGTGTGTCGTAGTGAGTAAGCGTGATTTTTAATGATGACCGATTTTTTTTAAAAAAATAATAACTTTAGGTCCGTCGCAAATCTATCGCAAATTGTTAAATTTTGTGAGGGATTTGCGGCGGAATTTTGTTTCTCATTATTTTCGGGTCAAAAAGCCTCAAATAGCGAATAAGAGTATCGATTATGTAATTAAATACATAAAAACTTGATTTTGAATAAGTATTTGTTTTATACGCGTTCCTAAAGATACGTTCTTGTACACTTTGTATTTGTTTTATATACGTTACAAAGTTTATGATTAGTTGTTAATGAAGAAAACACGTATACGAGTTCTCGTAATTTAAATTTTATAATTTTTATGCCTTTAAGAATGCATATATTAGTGTGTCGTATTGAGTACGCGTGTTTTTTAATGATAGCCGATTTTTTATAAAAAATAATTAGTTTAGGTTCGTCGCAAATCTATCGCAAATTGTTAAATTTTGTGAGGGATTTGCGACGGAATTTTATTTCTTTTCATTATTTTCGGGTCAAAAAGCCTAAAATAGTGAGTAAGAATATCGATTATGTAATTAACTACATAAAATTTTATTTTGAATAAGTATTTGTTTTATACACGTGCCTATAGATACGTTCGTGTACATTTGTTTTTATTTTACATATGTTACAAAGTTTATGATTCGTTGTTAATAAAGAAACACGTATACGACTTCTCGTATTTTAAATTTTAAAATTTTTTATTGTTTTAAGAATGCATATATTAGTGTGTCGTAATGAGTACGTGTGATTTTTAATGATAACCGATTTTTTTTTAAAAAAATAATAACTTTAGGTCCGTCGCAAATCTCGCAAATTGTTAAATTTTGTGAGGGATTTGCGACAGAATTTTGTTTCTTTTCATTATTTTCGGGTCAAAAAGCCTAAAATAGGGAGTAAGAATATCGATTATGTAATTAAATACATAAAACTTGATTTTGAATAAGTATTTGTTTTATACACGTGCCTATATATACATTCGTGTACATTTGTTTTTGTTTTATGTACGTTACAAAGTTTATGATTCGTTGTTAATGAAGAAACACGTATACGACTTCTCGTATTTTAAATTTTAAAAATTTTTATGGTTTTAAGAAAGCATATATTAGTGTGTCGTAGTGAGTAAGCGTGATTTTTAATGATGACCGATTTTTTTTAAAAAAATAATAACTTTAGGTCCGTCGCAAATCTATCGCAAATTGTTAAATTTTGTGAGGGATTTGCGGCGGAATTTTGTTTCTCATTATTTTCGGGTCAAAAAGCCTCAAATAGCGAATAAGAGTATCGATTATGTAATTAAATACATAAAAACTTGATTTTGAATAAGTATTTGTTTTATACGCGTTCCTAAAGATACGTTCTTGTACACTTTGTATTTGTTTTATATACGTTACAAAGTTTATGATTAGTTGTTAATGAAGAAAACTCGTATACGAGTTCTCGTAATTTAAATTTTATAATTTTTATGCCTTTAAGAATGCATATATTAGTGTGTCGTATTGAGTACGCGTGTTTTTTAATGATAGCCGATTTTTTATAAAAAATAATTAGTTTAGGTCCGTCGCAAATCTATCGCAAATTGTTAAATTTTGTGAGGGATTTGCGACGGAATTCTGTTTGTTTTCATTATTTTCGTGACAAAAAGCCTAAAATAGCGAGTAAGATTCTCGATTATGTAATTAAATACATCAATTTTGATTTTGAATAAGTAATTGTTTATACACGTGTCTATGAATACATTCGTGTGTATTTGTATTTGTTTTATATACGTTACAAAGTTAATGATTCGTTGTTAATGTGAAAACACGTATACGAATTCTCGTATATTAAAATTTAAAAATTTTTATGACTTTAAGAATGCATATATTAGTGTGTCGTAGTGAGTACCCTTGATTTTTAATGATAGCCGATGTTTTTATAAAAAATAATAACTTTAGGTCCGTCGCAAATCTATCGCAAATTGTTAAATTTTTTGAGGGATTTGATACGCAATTTTTTTTCTTTTCATTATTTTCGGGTCAAAAAGCATAAAATAGTGAGTAAGAATATCGATTATGTTATTAAATACATAAAACTTGATTTTGAATAAGTATTTATTTTATACACGTGGCGATAGATACGTTCGTGTAAATTCGTTTTTGTTTTATATACGTTACAAAGTTTATGATTCGTTGTTAATGAAGAAACACGTATACGACTTCTCGTATTTTAAATGTTAATATTTTTTATGGTTTTAAGAATGCATATATTACTGTGTCGTAGTGAGTACGTGTGATTTTTAATGATAACCGATTTTTTTTAAAAAATTAATAACCTAAGTCCGTCGCAAATCTATAGCAAATTGTTAAATTTTGTGAGGGATTTGCGACGAAATTTTGTTTCTTTTCATTATTTCCGGGTCAAAAAGCCTAAAATAGCGAATAAGAATATCGATTATGTAATTAAATACGTAAATTTTGATTTTGAATAAGTATTTGTTTATACTTGTGTCTATGAATACATTCGTGTGTATTTGTATTTGTTTTATATACGTTACAAAGTTTATGATACGTTGTTAATAAGAAAACACGTATATGAATTCTTGTATATTAAATTTTAAAATTTTTTGTGACTTTATGTATGCATTTGTTAGTGTGTCGTAGTGAGTACCCGTGATTTTTAATGATATCCGATTTTTTATAAAAAATAATAACTTTTGGTCCGTCGCAAATCTATCACAAATTGTTAAATTTTGTGAGGGATTTGAGACGGAATTTTGTTTCCTTTCATTATTTTCGGGTCAAAAAGCTTAAAACAGTGAGTAAAAATATCAATTATGTAATTAGATACATAAAACTTGATAATGAATAAGTATTTGTTTTATACACGTGCCTATAGATACGTTCGTGTACATTTGTTTTTGTTTTATATACGTTACAAAGTTTATAAATGAAGAAACATGTATACGACTTCTCATATTTTCAATTTTAAAATTTTTTATTGTTTTTAGAATGCATATATTAGTGTGTCGTAGTGAGTACGCGTCATTTTTAGTGATAACCGATTTTTTTAAAAAAAAATAATAAGTTTAGGTCCGTCGCAAATCTATCGCAAATTGTTAAATTTTGTGAGGGATTTGGGACGGAACTTTGTTTCTTTTCATTATTTTCGGGTCAAAAAGCCTAAAATAGGGAGTAAGAATATCGATTATGTAATTAAATACATAAAACTTGATTTTTAATAAGTATTTGTTTTATACACGTGCCTATATATACACTCGTGTACATTTGTTTTTGTTTTATGTACGTTACAAAGTTTATGATTCGTTGCTAATGAAAAACGCGTATACGAGTTCTCGTATTTTAAATTTTAAAATTTTTTATGGTTTTAAGAAAGCATATATTAGTGTGTCGTAGTGAGTACGCGTGATTTTTAATGATAACCGATTTTTTTAAAAACAATAATAACTTTAGGTCCGTCGCAAATCGATCGCAAATTGTTAAATTTTGTGAGGGATTTGCGACGGAATTTTGTTTCTCATTATTTTCGGGTCAAAAAGCCTCAAATAGCGAATAAGAATATCGATTATGTAATTAAATACATAAAAACTTGATTTTGAATAAGTATTTGTTTTATACACGTTCCTAAAGATACGTTCTTGTACATTTTGTATTTGTTTTATGTACGTTATAAAGTTTATGTTTCGTTGTTAATGAAGAAAACACGTATACGAGTTTTCGTAATTTAAATTTTATAATTTTTTATGCCTTTCAGAATGCATATATTAGTGTGTCGTATTGAGTACGCGTGATTTTTAATGATAGCCGATTTTTAATAAAAAATAATTAGTTTAGGTCCGTCGCAAATCTATCGCAAAGTGTTAAATTTTGTGAGGGATTTGAGACGGAATTTTGTTTGTTTTCATTATTTTCGGGTCAAAAAGCCTAAAATAGCGAGTAAGAATATCGATTATGTAATTAAATACATAAATTTTGATTTTGAATATGTATTTGTTTATACACGTGTCCATGAATACATTCGTGTGTATTTCTATATGTTTTATATACGTTACAAAGTTTATGATTCGTTGTTAATGAGAAAAGACGTATACGAATTCTCGTATATTAAATTTTAAAATTTTTTATGACTTTAAGAATGCGTATGTTAGTGTGTCATAGTGAGTAGCCGTGATTTTTAATGATTGCCGACTTTTTATAAAAAATAATAACTTTCGGTCCGTCGCAAATCTATTGCAAATTGTTAAATGTTGTGAGGGATTTGCGACGGAATTTTGTTTCTTTTCATTATTTTCGGGTCAAAAAGCCTAAAATAGAGAGTAAGAATATCGATTATGTAATTATATACATAAAACTTGATTTTGATTAGGTATTTGTTTTATACACGTGCCTATAGATACGTTCTTGTACATTTGTTTTTGTTTTATACACGTTACAAAGTTTATGATTCGTTGTTAATGAAGAAACACGTATACGACTTCTCGTATTTAAATGTTAAAATTTTTTATTGTTTTAAGAATGCATATATTAGTGTGTCGTAGTGAGTACCCGTGATTTTTAATGTAGCCGATTTTTTATAAAAAATAATAACTTTTGGTCCGTCGCAAATCGATCGCAAATTGTTAAATTTTGTGAGGGATTTGCGACGGAATTTTGTTTCTTTTCATTTTTTTCGGGTCAAAAAACCTAAAATAATGAGTAAGAATACCGATTATGTAATTAAATACATGAAACTTTATTTTGAATAAGTATTTGTTTTATACACGTGCCTATATATACGTTCGTGTACATTTGTTATTGTTTTATATACGTTACAAAGTTAATAATTCGTTGTTAATGAAAAAACACGTATACGACTTCTCGTATTTTAAATTTTAAATTTTTTATGGTTTTAAGAATGCATATATTAGTGTGTCGTAGTGAGTACGCGTCATTTTTAATGATAACCGATTTTTTTAAAAAAATAATAATAACTTTAGGTCCGTCGCAAATCGATCGCAAATTGTTAAATTTTATGAGGGATTTGCGACGGAATTTTGTTTCTTTTCATTATTTTCGGGTCAAAAAGCGTCAAATAGCGAATAAGAATATCGATTACGTAATTAAATACATAAAAACTAGATTTTGAATAAGTATTTGTTTTATACACGTTCCTAAATATACGTTCTTGTACATTTTGTATTTGTTTTATATACGTTACAAAGTTTATGATTCGTTGTTAATGAAGAAAACACGTATACGAGTTCTCGTAATTTAAATTTTATAATGTTTTATGCCTTTAGGAATGCATATATTAGTGTTTCGTAGTTAGTACGCGTGATTTTTAATGATAGCCGATTCTTTATAAAAAAATAATAAGTTTAGGTCCGTCGCAAATCGATTGCGACTGAAATTTGTTTGTTTTCATTATTTTCGGGTCAAAAAACCTAAAATAGCGAGAAAGAATATCGATTATGTAATTAAATACATAAATTTTGATTTTGAATAAGTATTTGTTTATACACGTGTCTATGAATACATTCGTGTGTATTTGAATTTGTTTTATATACGTTACAAAGTTTATGATTCGTTGTTAATGAGAAAACACGTATACGAATTCTCGTATATAAAATTTTAAAATGTTTTATGACTTTAAGAATGCATATGTTAGTGTGTCGTAGTGAGTACCCGTGATTTTTAATGATTGCCGATTTTTTTATAGAAAATAATAACTTTAGGTCCGTCGCAAATCTATTGCAAATTGTTGAATTTTGTGAGGGATTTGCGACGGAATTTTGTTTCTTTTCATTATTTTCGGGTCAAAAAACCTAAAATAGTGAGTAAGAATATCGATTATGTAATTAAATACATAAACCTTTATTTTGATTAGGTCTTTCTTTTATACACGTGCCTATAGAAACGTTCGTGTACATTTGTTTTTGTTTTATATTCGTTACAAAGTTTATGATTCGTTGTTAACGAAGAAACACGTATACGACTTCTCGTATTTAAATGTTAACAATATTTATTGTTTTAAGAATGCATATATTAGTGTGTCGTAGTGAGTACCCATGATTTTAAATGTAGCCGATTTTTTTATAAAAAATAATAACTTTAGGTCCGTCACAAATCCATTGCAAATTTATAAATTTTGTGAGGGAATTGCGGCGGAATTTTGTTTCTTTTCATTTTTTTCGGGTCAAAAAGCATAAAATAATGAGTAAGAATATCGATTATGTAATTAAATACATAACTTGATTTTGAATAAGTATTTGTTTTATACACGTGCCTATATATACGTTCGTGTACATTTGTTATTGTTTTATATACGTTACAAAGTTTATGATTCGTTGTTAATGAGAAAAGACGTATACGAATTCTCGTATATTAAATTTTAAAATTTTTTATGACTTTAAGAATGCGTATGTTAGTGTGTCGTAGTGAGTAGCCGTGATTTTTAATGATTGCCGACTTTTTATAGAAAATAATAACTTTAGGTCCGTCGCAAATCTATTGCAAATTGTTGAATTTTGTGAGGGATTTGCGACGGAATTTTGTTTCTTTTCATTATTTTCGGGTCAAAAAGCCTAAAATAGAGAGTAAGAATATCGATTATGTAATTATATACATAAAACTTGATTTTGATTAGGTATTTGTTTTATACACGTGCCTATATATACGTTCGTGTACATTTGTTTTTGTTTTATACACGTTACAAAGTTTATGATTCGTTGTTAATGAAGAAACACGTATACGACTTCTCGTATTTTAAATTTTAAAATTTTTTATTGTTTTAAGAAACCATATATTAGTGTGTCGCAGTGAGTACGCGTGACTTATAATGATAACCGATTTTTTTAAAAAATAATAATAACTTTAGGTCCGTCGCAAATGCATCGCAAATTGTTAAATTTTGTGAGGGATTTACGACGTAAATTTGTTTCTCATTATTTTCGGGTCAAAAAGCCTCAAATAGCGAATAAGAATATCGATTATGTAATTAAATACATAAAAACTTGATTTTGAATAAGTATTTGTTTTATACACTTTCTTAAAGATACGTTCTTGTACATTTTGTATTTGTTTTATATACGTTACAAAGTTTATGATTCGTTGTTAATGAAGAAAACACGTATACGAGTTCTCGTAATTTAAATGTTATAATTTTTTATGCCTTTAAGAATGCATATACTAGTGTGTCGTATTGAGTACGCATGATTTTTAATGATAGCCGATTTTTTATAAAAAATAATAACTTTAGGTCCGTCGCAAATCGATCGCAAATTGTTAAAGTTTGTGAGGGATTTGCGACGAAATTTTGTTTCTTTTCATTATTTTTGGGTCAAAAAGCCTAAAATAGCGAATAAGAATATCGATTATGTAATTAAATACGTAAATTTTGATTTTGAATAAGTATTTGTTTATACTTGTGTCTATGAATACATTCGTGTGTATTTGTATTTGTTTTATATACGTTACAAAGTTTATGATACGTTGTTAATAAGAAAACACGTATACGAATTCTTGTATATTAAATTTTAAAAATTTTTGTGACTTTATGTATGCATTTGTTAGTGTGTCGTAGTGAGTAACCGTGATTTTTAATGATAGCCGATTTTTTAAAAAAAATAATAACTTTTGGTCCTTCGCAAATCTATCACAAATTGTTAAATTTTGTGAGGGATTTGCGACGGAATTTTGTTTCCTTTCATTATTTTCGGGTCAAAAAGCTTTAAATAGTGAGTAAAAATATCAATTATGTAATTAAATACGTAAAACTTGATTTTGAATAAGTATTTGTTTTATACACGTGCCTATAGATACGTTCGTGTACATTTGTTTTTGTTTTATATACTTTACAAAGTTTATGTTTCATTGTTAATGAAAAAACACGTATACGACTTCTCGTATTTTAAATGTTAAAATTTTTTATGGTTTTAAAAATGCATATATTAGTGTGTCGTAGTGAGTACGTGTGATTTTTAATGAAAACCGATTTTTTTAAAAATTAAGAACTTTAGGTCCGTCGCAAATCCATCGCAAATTGTTAAATGAGGGATTTGCGACGGAATTTTGTTTCTTTTCATTATTTTCGGGTCAAAAATGTAACATCCCAATTTTTGAGATAATTGCGTGTAATTATTTTAGTGGATATTTAAATAATTAATATCGTGTTGGGCCAATGAGATCCCGAGTAGTGGATTGATACGTGTCGGGTTTGCGAGTTACGTGTCTCCGAGTTATAATATTAGTGGATTAATTATATATTTGGGTTCGTGGAGTTAAATGGGTTAAAAGGATATTAATTGTGAAAATGCGATATCGGGTTCGGGTTAATGGGTTCGGGACCGGCCAAAATGGAGATAAACATATACGTGCCTTCTTTTCCTTCCTTCTCATTTTAGAATCATATGTGTGTGTGTGAAATCAGTGTGTGGGTGTGTGTGAACTCCTGGAGCAGCAAGGGATTCGAAGGAAATCAAAATTGGTTGCTGAAAATCTGATCTCCATCTTCATTTGGTGTGTTCTTGAACTCAAGGAAGGTGAGAAAGCTTGAAATCTTATGGTTTATTTCATGATATATGTCAAGGGTTTGTGGGTTTTGATTGTTTAAGTATTATAGTGAAGTTATATATGGATTTTGAGAAGCTTTGGGGCTGAAAATCGAGTTGGGATGGGGATTTTATCCCTGGACAGAACCAGAGCAGCGAAGCAGGGAAGCTGGAACAGCAGAAAGCGCGGCGCGCTCGGAAGGGGAGCGCGGCGCGTTCGAGAGGCCAGAGGCTGAGTTGGGTAGGTGCTGTTAGGGGTCGGGTTTGGGAGTTTTGGGATTGCGTTTTATTTGAGATTTGTCGAGTTGGGTTTGAATTAAGCTTCCGGGGTTCCGTTGGGTTTGTTTTGGGTCGGATATATTGTGATTCGGGTTTTGATCGGTTTTTCGGGGTTTCGGTTGGGATTAATTATGGGGGTTTTGGAGTCGGGTTTCTTTGGGATTTTCGAGCCGGGTTTTGATCAGGCTTTCGGGTCGATTATGAGTTAGATTATAGATTTGTTATGTGTATCTTTTGAAATGAGTTTGTGCTAACGGTTGGGATCCATGCGATTTCAGGGACGAGTCAGCGAGGCGAGCCGAGTCAAAGATTTCGGGACTAGTGGATTAATCAGGTGAGTACCCGAGTTCTTTTCTAAACCGCGGGACTGTTTTCCGAGTCATGATTGTGCAGTTAGCTTTGTATATGTGTATATTGTGTACTGTGTATGAGACAGGGACGTGGGCGCCAGGTATGATTCTATTTCCCACATATGTGTTATATGTGTGCATGAGATGAGATCCAGTCCGGGGGTCCGTGATGAGTTCCATACGGACGGTGATTCGCGATGTGAGATCGCGTGGGTTGACTGTCCCTAACAGTCCTTGGAGCGTGTATACACGGCAGGGCCTGTAGCCGGTTCGCGCCCGTGCTACAGGGTTGTGGCTAACCACCGGTGCGCACGGTCGTTAGCTGGGGAGGAGTCCCCTTCAGTGATACTGTGTGCAGGGCTTCGGATCTCATGCTGAGTGTTCATACCTGCTTTATACTGCTGATTGCCAGAGACAGAGATTGAGCTTGTGTTGTGTGTATGTGCTACGTGTTCGCATGCTATGTGTTTACTGTGCAGAGTCTAACCCTCGAGTACTCACGAGCTTTCGAGCTTACGTATTCGAGTCTTCCGTGTTCAGGGTATCAGTGGCGGGATTAGTAGCTGTGCTTGTAGATCTGGGAGCAGGGATTATCTGGAAGGCTTTGTGCTAGTTTCGTGTAGTGATCTGTACAGTTCAGCTTATGGGATTAGTGGATTATATGTTAACAGTGTTTATGTAAAAGTTTTAAATTATCAGTGAATTCTGTTTATCCTGTGACATGTGTTTAATAGAGCATTGCGATGCTGCCACCTGTGTATTGTAATGACGTGGCATTTCTGGGATCGGGGAGGGTGTTACAGCATGGTATCAGAGCTTGTGGTTTGAAGTCTGAGTATCAATTAGTGGATGCTTAACTTAAACCTTGTTCCGATCCGTGAGGGATCCATTGCGATTGATTCTAGTGGAATTAATTAACCTGGCTTAGTGTATAACGCTGGGTGACCTATCTATGGTTCTCAATTGTTTTGGTTTGTGCAGATAATTATGGCAGATCAGGGCGAGGGATCCGGCGCGGGTAAGCTGCCAGAGGACGAGTTTATTCGCAAGTCAGAGCTTCTGGGGGTATTGACCGAGTTTTACAGACAGCAAAGAGAACAGGAGCGGGCGCAGGATCAGGGTATGGGACCACGTGCTGGGGGTGGTCAGGATACGGGTACGGGTGTTTCTTCATCTACGTCTCGTCGAGGGGGTTCGTTTAAGGATTTCATGACCGGGAACCCGCCAGAGTTTAGAGGCGGGGGTGAGCCAGGGATGGCTATGGCATGGGAGCGCGAGGTAGAGGCTGCTTTTCGAGTTGCGCATGTGGATCCGAGAGACATGGTGGGGTATGCAGTTTATCTGTTGAGGGGAGGGGCATCTCAGTGGTGGAAATCGATCGAGTCAGCCATGACTTCTTCCGCGGCGTATGCGATGACGTGGGATCAGTTTAGAGTCGTGTTCGAGCTGCAGTACATTCCTAGAGACGAGAGGCGAGAGATGGAGCGGCGATTCCTTCACCTACAGCAGGGAGAGATGACGGTGCAACAGTACGTGGACCGGTTCAATGAGTACTCCCAGTTTGCAACTCATTACATCGCCACTGAGCAACGAAGAATCGATGCGTTTGTTGATGGACTGCGAGCGGATATCAGAGAGTTCGTTGGGATGCACGAGACTTCTACCTTCGCCAGAGCGTTAGAGATGGCCCGCATAAGGGAGCGGGAGATAGCCAAGCAGAGGGAGGAGCCATCTTCTCAGCGTCGACGTGCGAGGACTCCTGAGCGGTCCTCGAGAGATCGGAGGCATTCTAGAGACGATTCCAGAGAGCGGCGTTCGGGACAGAGTTCAAGAGACAGACGAGATCAAGATAGAGACAGTGACAGAGACATGGAACAGAGGTCGAGTGGACCGGGGCGGAGCCAGAGATCAGATAGTCAGAGTCAGAGGCGGAGTTCGAGATATACATAGCAGAGTCAGAGCAGCGTAGGGCAGAGGCCTCGAGAGGGGGGCGATAGGGGAGACAGTTCAGCTGGAGATCGAGAGTGCTTGAGATGCAACCGTCGCCATAGTGGGCCGTGCGTGCCTAGGTGTTATCGATGCGGCCAGCGTGGGCATGTTGCCGCCACGTGTACAGTTCCAGAGCCATTGTGCTTCCGTTGTGGGAGGCCGGGGCACAGGGTGCGAGACTATCCAGAGTTGGGATCAGCGGTGCAGGGTGCGAGTTCCAGTGGGGCTAGAGCTGAGCCGTCGTCATCCGGTCGTCATGATTCTCGGGCGCGGGGTCGGGTATTTCAGGCGACTACAGAGGCAGCTCGAGATGATGCTGATATGATTTCGGGTATGTCTTTCTGAGCTTGGTTTGAGTATGTGTCAGTTGTGGGGCGGGTTGCTGGGCTGTGTCAGTGATAAGCGTATGTGTTCTGTGCGTGTGAATGTTTTGTTGCATCTGTGATAATGTGATTCAGTGACAGAGTTGTGGGATAACTGTGAATGGGTTATGTGGGCTTGTCGTGTTTGGGGTGTGTTTATGGTGTTAATGTGTTGAATTGAGGAACATTGTGATGAGGGCTTTCGAGTTCGAAATTGTGCTATGTTGAATGGATTAATCCTGTTGAGTTATGTGAGCCATGTGAGTATTTATTGCGAATTTGTTGTGATGTGCTAGTGGATTATCATATTGATAGTGGATTTAAATTCTTGTGTGTGCTATCCATATCTATGATATTGCGTTTTATGAGATGCGTTTATCGGTTGTGGTGAAAAGAGTTGAGAATTTTGTTGTGATAGTGGGTTAGTATATTGAGAGTGGATTTAATCTTTTTATGAGTTTAACCATGTTTATGAGCTTGCGTTTAGTGATTCGATGGAGATGTCTTTATGTGTTGTGTTAGTGGATAATCTATACAGAGTTATGCGGGTATGTGATGAGAGAGAGTGAAAATCGATGGATCGAGATCATATGTGGATTGAGTGGCTTATGAGGTGACGCCACGAAAAGACTCTGTGAATAGAGGATTTATCAGTTGCCGATATGTGAATTAGGGGATTTAATTGAGCTATTAGTGGATTGTCTAATTGAGTTAAAGATTCGAGGGAGTCGACTTATTTTAAAAGTTGAAATAGAGACGTGTATTAGTGATGATGGTGCCAATCCGAGTTCAAATGCGAATTTATCAAGAGTTGTTGATGATGTCGAGAATTGTGAGTCAACATTTCGGGGATTTGATTCAGAGATGTGTAATTGCGAATGGGCTTGCGATAGATTCCGGGGACGGAATCTTTTTAAGAGGGGAGGATTTGTAACATCCCAATTTTTGAGATAATTGCGTGTAATTATTTTAGTGGATATTTAAATAATTAATATCGTGTTGGGCCAATGAGATCCCGAGTAGTGGATTGATACGTGTCGGGTTTGCGAGTTACGTGTCTCCGAGTTATAATATTAGTGGATTAATTATATATTTGGGTTCGTGGAGTTAAATGGGTTAAAAGGATATTAATTGTGAAAATTCGATATCGGGTTCGGGTTAATGGGTTCGGGACCGGCTAAAATGGAGATAAACATATACGTGCCTTCTTTTCCTTCCTTCTTCATTTTAGAATCATATGTGTGTGTGTGAAATCAGTGTGTGGGTGTGTGTGAACTCCTGGAGCAGCAAGGGATTCGAAGGAAATCAAAATTGGTTGCTGAAAATCTGATCTCCATCTTCATTTGGTGTGTTCTTGAACTCAAGGAAGGTGAGAAAGCTTGAAATCTTATGGTTTATTTCATGATATATGTCAAGGGTGTGTGGGTTTTGATTGTTTAAGTATTATAGTGAAGTTATATATGGATTTTGAGAAGCTTTGGGGCTGAAAATCGAGTTGGGATGGGGATTTTATCCCTGGACAGAACCAGAGCAGCGAAGCAGGGAAGCTGGAACAGCAGAAAGCGCGGCGCGCTCGGAAGGGGAGCGCGGCGCGTTCGAGAGGCCAGAGGCTGAGTTGGGTAGGTGCTGTTAGGGGTCGGGTTTGGGAGTTTTGGGATTGCGTTTTATTTGAGATTTGTCGAGTTGGGTTTGAATTAAGCTTCCGGGGTTCCGTTGGGTTTGTTTTGGGTCGGATATATTGTGATTCGGGTTTTGATCGGTTTTTCGGGGTTTCGGTTGGGATTAATTATGGGGGTTTTGGAGTCGGGTTTCTTTGGGATTTTCGAGCCGGGTTTTGATCAGGCTTTCGGGTCGATTATGAGTTAGATTATAGATTTGTTATGTGTATCTTTTGAAATGAGTTTGTGCTAACGGTTGGGATCCATGCGATTTCAGGGACGAGTCAGCGAGGCGAGCCGAGTCAAAGATTTCGGGACTAGTGGATTAATCAGGTGAGTACCCGAGTTCTTTTCTAAACCGCGGGACTGTTTTCCGAGTCATGATTGTGCAGTTAGCTTTGTATATGTGTATATTGTGTATTGTGAATGAGACAGGGACGTGGGCGCCAGGTATGATTCTATTTCCCACATATGTGTTATATGTGTGCATGAGATGAGATCCAGTCCGGGGGTCCGTGATGAGTTCCATACGGACGGTGATTCGCGATGTGAGATCGCGTGGGTTGACTGTCCCTAACAGTCCTTGGAGCGTGTATACACGGCAGGGCCTGTAGCCGGTTCGCGCCCGTGCTACAGGGTTGTGGCTAACCACCGGTGCGCACGGTCGTTAGCTGGGGAGGAGTCCCCTTCAGTGATACTGCGTGCAGGGCTTCGGATCTCATGCTGAGTGTTCATACCTGCTTTATACTGCTGATTGCCAGAGACAGAGATTGAGCTTGTGTTGTGTGTATGTGCTACGTGTTCGCATGCTATGTGTTTACTGTGCAGAGTCTAACCCTCGTGTACTCACGAGCTTTCGAGCTTACGTATTCGAGTCTTCCGTGTTCAGGGTATCAGTGGCGGGATTAGTAGCTGTGCTAGTTTCGTGTAGCGATCTGTACAGTTCAGCTTATGGGATTAGTGGATTATATGTTAACAGTGTTTATGTAAAAGTTTTAAATTATCAGTGAATTCTGTTTATCCTGTGACATGTGTTTAATAGAGCATTGCGATGCTGCCACCTGTGTATTGTAATGACGTGGCATTTCTGGGATCGGGGAGGGTGTTACAAAAAAGCCTAAACTAGCGAGTAAGAATATCGATTAGGTAATTAAATACATAAACACTTGATTTTGAATAAGTATTTGTTTTATACACGTTCCTAAAGATACGTACTTGTACATTTTGTATTTGTTTTATATACGTTACAAAGTTTATGATTCGTTGTTAATGAAGAAAACACGTATACGAGTTCTCGTAATTTAAATTTTATAATTTTTTATGTCTTTAAAAATGCATATATTAGTGTTTCGTAGTGAGTACGCGTGATTTTTAATGATAGCCGATTTTTTATAAAAAAATAATAAGTTTAGGTCCGTCGCAAATCTATCGTAAACTGTTAAATTTTCTGAGGGAGTTGCGATGGAATTTTGTTTGTTTTCATTATTTTCGGGTCAAAAAATCCTAAAATAGCGAGAAAGAATATCGATTATGAAATTAAATACATAAATTTTGATTTTGAATAAGTATTTGTTTATACACGTGTCTATGAATACATTCTTGTGTATTTGTTTTTATTTTATGTACGTTACAAAGTTTATGATTCGTTGTTAATGAAGAAACACGTATACGACTTCTCGTATTTTAAATTTTAAATTTTTTATGGTTTTAAGAAAGCATATATTAGTGTGTCGTAGTGAGTACGTGTGATTTTTAATGATAACCGATTTTTTTAAAAACAATAATAACTTTAGGTCCGTCGCAAATCGATCGCAAATTATTAAAATTTGTGAGGGATTTGCGACGGAATTTTGTTTCTCATTATTTTCGGGTCAAAAAGCCTCAAATAGCGAATAAGAATATCGACTATGTAATTAAATACATAAAAACTTGATTTTGAATAAGTATTTGTTTTATACACGTTCCTAAAGATACGTTCTTGTACATTTTGTATTTGTTTTATGTACGTTACAAAGTTTATGATTCGTTGTGAATGAAGAAAACACGTATACGAGTTCTCGTAATTTAAATTTTATAATTTTTTATGCCTTTCAGAATGCATGTTTTAGTGTGTCGTATTGAGTACGCGTGATTTTAATGATAGCACGATTTTTTATAAAAAATAATTAGTTTAGGTCCGTCGCAAATCTATCGCAAATTGTTAAATTTTGTGAGGGATTTGCGACGGAATTTTGATTGTTTTCATTATTTTCGGGTGATAAAGCCTAAAATAGCGAGTAAGAATATCGATTATGTAATTAAATACATAAATTTTGATTTTGAATAAGTATTTGTTTATACACGTGTCTATGAATACATTCGTGTGTATTTGTATATGTTTTATATACGTTACAAAGTTTATGATTCGTTGTTAATGAGAAAACACGTATACGAATTCTCGTATATTAAATCTTAAATTTTTTGTGACTTTAAGAATGCATATGTTAGTGTGTCGTAGTGAGTAGCCGTGATTTTTAATGATTGCCGATTTTTTATAAAAGATAATAACTTTAGGTCCGTCGCAAATTTAGCGCAAATTGTTAAATTTTGTGAGGGATTTGCGACGGCATTTTGTTTCTTTCCATTATTTTCGGGTCAAAAAGCCTAAAATAGAGAGTAAGAATATCAATTATGTAATTAAATACATAAAACTTGATTTTGATTAGGTATTTGTTTTATACACGTGCCTATAGATACGTTCGTGTACATTTGTTTTTGTTTTATATTCGTTACAAAGTTTATGATTCGTTGTTAATGAAGAAACACGTATACGACTTCTCGTATTTAAATGTTAACAATATTTATTGTTTTAAGAATGCATATATTAGTGTGTCGTAGTGAGTACCCGTGATTTTAAATGTAGCCGATTTTTTTATAAAAAATAATAACTTTAGGTCCGTCGCAAAGCCAATGCAAATTTATAGATTTTGTGAGGGATTTGCGACGGAATTTTGTTTCTTTTCATTTTTTTCGGGTCAAAAAGCATAAAATAATGAGTAAGAATATCGATTATGTAATTAAATACATAACTTGATTTTGAATAAGTATTTGTTTTATACACGTGCCTATATATACGTTCGTGTACATTTGTTATTGTTTTATATACGTTACAAAGTTTATGATTCGTTGTTAATGAAGAAACACGTATACGACTTCTCGTATTTTAAATTTTAAAATTTTTTATGGTTTTAAGAATGCATATATTAGTGTATCGTAGTGAGTACGCGTGACTTTTAATGATAACTGATTTTTTTAAAAAAAATAATAACTTTAGGTACGTCGCAAATCCATCGCAAATTGTTAAATTTTGTGAGGGATTTGCGACGGAATTTTGTTTCTTTTCATTATTTTCGGGTCAAAAGCCTAAAATAATGAGTAAGAATATCGATTATATAATTAAATACATAAAACTCGATTTTGAATAAGTATTTCTTTTATACACGTTCCTATATATACTTTCGTGTACATTTGTTTTTGTTTAATGTACGTTACAAAGTTTATGATTCGTTGTTAATGAAGAAACACGTATACGACTTCTCGTATTTTAAATTTTAAAATTTTTTATTGTTTTAAGAAACCATATATTAGTGTGTCGCAGTGAGTACGCGTGACTTATAATGATAACCGATTTTTTTTTAAAAAAATAATAACTTTAGGTCCGTCGCAAATTGTTAAATTTTGTGAGGGATTTGCGACGGAATTTTGTTTCTCATTATTTTCGGGTCAAAAAGCCTCAAATAGCGAATAAGAATATCGATTATGTAATTAAATACATAAAAACTTGATTTTGAATAAGTATTTGTTTTATACACGTTCTTAAAGATACGTTCTTGTACATTTTGTATTTGTTTTATATACGTTACAAAGTTTATGATTCGTTGTTAATGAAGAAAACACGTATACGAGTTCTCTTAATTTAAATGTTATAATTTTTTATGCCTTTAAGAATGCATATACTAGTGTGTCGTATTGAGTACATGTGATTTTTAATGATAGCCTATTTTTTATAAAAAATAATAACTTTAGGTCCGTTGCAAATCAATCGCAATTTGTTAAATTTTGTGAGGGATTTGCGACGGAATTTTGTTTCTTTTCATTATTTTCGGGTCAAAAAGCCTAAAATAGTGAGTAAAAATATCGATTAAGTAATTAACTAGATAAAACTTTATTTTGAATAGGTATTTGTTTTATACACGTGCCTATAGATACGTTCGTGTACATTTGTTTTTGTTTTATATACGTTACAAAGTTTATGATTCGTTGTTAATGAAGAAACACGTATACGACTTCTCGTATTTTAAATGTTAATATTTTTTATGGTCTTAAGAATGTATATATTAGTGTGTCGTAATGAGTACGTGTGATTTCTAATGATAACCGATTTTTTTAAAAACAATAATAACTTTAGGTCCGTCGCAAATCGATCGCAAATTGTTAAATTTTGTGAGGGATTTGCGACGGAATTTTGTTTCTCATTATTTTCGGGTCAAAAAGCCTCATATAGCGAATAAGAATATCGATTATGTAATTAAATACATAAAAACTTGATTTTGAATAAGTATTTGTTTTATACACGTTCCTAAAGATATGTTCTTGTACATTTTGTATTTGTTTTATGTACGTTACAAAGTTTATGATTCGTTGTTTATGAAGAAAACACGTATACGAGTTTTCGTAATTTAAATTTTATAATTTTTTATGCCTTTCAGAATGCATATATTAGTGTGTCGTATTGAGTACGCGTGATTTTTAATGATAGCCGATTTTTTATAAAAAATAATTAGTTTAGGTCCGTCGCAAATCTATCGCAAAGTGTTAAATTTTGTGAGGGATTTGCGACGGAATTTTGTTTGTTTTCATTATTTTCGGGTCAAAAAGCCTAAAATAACAAGTAAGAATATCGATTATGTAATTAAATAGATAAATTTTGATTTTGAATAAGTATTTGTTTATACACGTGTCTATGAATACATTCGTATGTATTTCTATATGTTTTATATACGTTACAAAGTTAATGATTCGTTGTTAATGAGAAAACACGTATACGAATTCTCGTATATTAAATTTTAAAATTTTTTATGACTTTAAGAATGCGTATGTTAGTGTGTCGTAGTGAGTAGCCGTGATTTTTAATGATTGCCGACTTTTTATAAAAAATAATAACTTTCGGTCCGTCGCAAATCTATTGCAAATTGTTAAATTTTGTGAGGGATTTGCGACGGAATTTTGTTTCTTTTCATTATTTTTGGGTCAAAAAGCCTAAAATAGAGAGTAAGAATATCGATTATGTAATTAAATACATAAGACTTGATTTTGATTAGGTATTTGTTTTATACACGTGCCTATAGATACGTTCTTGTACATTTGTTTTTGTTTTATACACGTTACAAAGTTTATGATTCGTTGTTAATGAAGATACACGTATACGACTTCTCGTTTTTAAATGTTAAAATTTTTTATTGTTTTAAGAATGCATATATTAGTGTGTCATAGTGAGTACGCATCATTTTTAATGATAACCGATTTTAAAAAAAAAAATAATAACTTTAGGTCCGTCGCAAATCTATCGCAAATTGTTAAATTTTATGTGGGATTTGCGACCGAATTTTGTTTCTTTTCATTATTTTCGGGTCAAAAAGCGTCAAATAGCGAATAAGAATATCGATTACGTAATTAAATACATAAAAACTTGATTTTGAATAACTATTTGTTTTATACACGTTCCTAAAGATACGTTCTTGTACATTTTGTATTTGTTTTATATACGTTACAAAGTTTATAATTCGTTGTTAATGAAGAAAACACGTATACGAGTTCTCGTAATTTAAATTTTATAATATTTTATGCCTTTAAGAATGCATATATTAGTGTTTCGTAGTTAGTACGCGTGATTTTTAATGATAGCCGATTTTTTATAAAAAATAATAAGTTTAGGTCCGTCGCAAATCCATTGCATATTGTTTAATTTTATGAGGGATTTGCGACTGAAATTTGTTTGTTTTCATTATTTTCGGGTCAAAAAGTCTAAAATAGCGAGTAAGAATATCGATTGTGTAATTAAATACATAAATTTTGATTTTGAATAA
Organism: Centrapalus pauciflorus; assembly: GCA_020465985.1. Lineage (NCBI taxonomy): Eukaryota > Viridiplantae > Streptophyta > Magnoliopsida > Asterales > Asteraceae > Centrapalus > Centrapalus pauciflorus. The sequence continues at coordinate 2,084,569 of JAANYP010002760.1, forward strand.
GTATTTGTTTATACACGTGCCTATGAATACATTCGTGTGTATTTGAATTTGTTTTATATACGTTACAAAGTTTATGATTCGTTGTTAATGAGAAAACACGTATACGAATTCTCGTATATTAAATTTTAAAATTTTTTATGACTTTAAGAATGCATATGTTATTGTGTCGTAGTGAGTACCCGTGATTTTTTATGATTGCCGATTTTTTATAGAAAATAATAACTTTAGGTCCGTCACAAATCTATTGCAAATTGTTGAATTTTGTGAGGGATTTGTGACGGAATTTAGTTTCTTTTCATTATTTTCGGGTCAAAAAGCCTAAAATAGTGAGTAAGAATATCGATTATGTAATTAAATACATGAACCTTGATTTTGATTAGGTATTTCTTTTATACACGTGCCTATAGATACGTTCGTGTACATTTGTTTTTGTTTTATATTCTTTACAAAGTTTATGATTCGTTGTTAACAAAGAAACACGTATACGACTTCTAGTATTTAAATGTTAACAATATTTATTGTTTTAAGAATGCATATATTAGTGTGTCGTAGTGAGTACCCGTGATTTTAAATGTAGCCGATTTTTTTATAAAAAGTAATAACTTTAGGTCCGTCGCAAATCCAATGCAAATTTATAAATTTTTTGAGGGATTTGCGACGGAATTTTGTTTCTTTTCATTTTTTTCGGGTCAAAAAGCATAAAATAATGAGTAAGAATATCGATTATGTAATTAAATACATAACTTGATTTTGAATAAGTATTTGTTTTATACACGTGCCTATATATACGTTCGTGTACATTTGTTATTGTTTTATATACGTTACAAAGTTTATGATTCGTTGTTAATGAAGAAACACGTATACGACTTTTCGTATTTTAAATTTTAAAATTTTTTATGGTTTTAAGAATGCATATATCAGTGTGTCGTAGTGAGTACGCGTGACTTTTAATGATAACCGATTTTTTTTTAAAAAAATAATAACTTTAGGTACGTCGCAAATCCATCGCAAATTGTTAAATTTTGTGAGGGATTTGCGACGGAATTTTGTTTCTTTTCATTATTTTCGGGTCAAAAAGCCAAAAATAATGAGTAAGAATATCATTTGTATAATTATATACATAAAACTTGATTTTGAATAAGTATTTCTTTTATACACGTGCCTATATATACATTCGTGTACATTTGTTTTTGTTTTATGTACGTTACAAAGTTTATGATTGGTTGTTAATGAAGAAACACGTATACGACTTCTCGTATTTTAAATTTTTAAATTTTTTATTGTTTTAAGAAACCATATATTAGTGTGTCGCAGTGAGTACGCGTGACTTATAATGATAACCGATCTATTTTTTAAAAAATAATAACTTTAGGTCCGTCGCAAATCCATCGCAAATTGTTAAATTTTGTGAGGGATTTGCGACGGAATTTTGTTTCTCATTATTTTCGGGTCAAAAAGCCTCAAATAGCGAATAAGAATATCGATTATGTAATTAAATACATAAAAACTTGATTTTGAATAAGTATTTGTTTTATACACGTTCTTAAAGATACGTTCTTGTACATTTTGTATTTGTTTTATATACGTTACAAAGTTTATGATTTGTTGTTAATGAAGAAAACACGTATACGAGTTCTCGTAATTTAAATGTTATAATTTTTTATGCCTTTAAGAATGCATATACTAGTGTGTCGTATTGAGTACGCGTGATTTTTAATGATAGCCTATTTTTTATAAAAAATAATAACTTTAGATCCGTTGCAAATCAATCGCAAATTGTTAAATTTTGTGAGGGATTTGCGACGGAACTTTGTTTAATTTCATTATTTTGAGGTCAAAAAGCCTAAAATAGTGAGTAAAAAGATCGATTAAGTAATTAACTAGATAAAACTTTATTTTGAATAGGTATTGAGAAATATAGTTTCTACCAATTCAATCAACACAATACGATTAATAAGATCAATCAATGTAATCAAAACTAACCGAATGATTGGATTTAAGATCTTGATGATTACAATACGTTGAAGTGTAAAATCCTTCGTACAGTGCAGCTGCTTCTCAAAAGTTAATGCGTACAAAATCTGACAGATCTCCTTTTTCTAGAAAGTCAACATGACTATTTATATACAATTACAAACTATAAGGAAATTACATATTAAGTCCCTAGACTTTAATCTTTCATCAACTAAACATATTCCAACAATCTCCCCCTTTGATGAAAGAAGCAAAGTCTTCATGTTGACAATCCAAGCTTCTGTTCAAATCTTCGAACACTTTTTCTATCTGACAGCCTCCATTCAATCTTAGAGATAAATTCAACCATGAGTTTTCTGTCGTTAACTGACAGAGCACCTTTCTTTGCCTTCCTCTTCTGATCTGCTGCCAGTTTGCCTTTCAGACCAGTCAACACTTTAATCAATGTTCCATCAGAAAACTTATTCAGTTCAACACTTCTCATGGCTCTCAATCTTTTATTTCTATCTTTGTACATGACAGCTGGATGTTTCACCATTATAACTTGAAATTCTTTAAGCTCACCAGCAAATTTAATATCTCTGTGAGGCGCAGTCATGTTTATCTTCCTCATCCCTCTCTCAACTCCAATTTGTAAATCTTGCACTGACATTAATACCAGTTTGGTATGCATAAATGAAACAATGTCTTCAGCGCAAATCTACAATGTTCGTTCCTTTTATTCCTGCACAGTTCGTCAAAAAGATCTTCAATATCGACCAAGTGCATGTTGAACATGTCGGCTTCAGTGAATACATACGTGTTTCCATCGGACCTGGTAACAGTAAACTTCGGATAAAAAATCTTAACAAATCTTTCCTTTTCAATCATCACCAGATCTACTATCCTGAATTCACTCTTCACCTTCTCAACCTCTTGAGTCTTATTTCTTAAGAAACTGGCATAGTTGACCAGATTGGGCATGTTCGGCTCTAAAACTCGGAATAACTTGAGAAATGAACAGGGAGCTTGTTTCTTGCAAAAAATCCTTTTCTCCAAAATATCTTCAATATAAGGCATCTTATTCCTTTTTCTGATGAATTTAGCAGATCTATTCTCTGGAAGCTCTAGCTTTTTCACCTTCTTCTTGCTTATCTCATCTTTATTCAACAAAGTCAACATATCTTGAATTTCTCTCTGCACCACTTGTTGAGCTTCAAATCTGAGTCTATGTTGTTTCTTAGACTCATCGGCAAGCACATACTCGTTGAAGAATCTATCCATTACCTCAACCTCATTCAGTATGACCTTTTCTTGTGCAACACTGCTCTCAACTGGAAACTCTTCAAATTCCTCTTTAACTTGAATAACCACCTCAGGCTTTTCAACCGTTGGTGTCAAATCAGTATCCTTCAAAATCTCTTCAACTAACCCTTCCTCCTCCTCAATTCTTTCAGCTCTGAAATCAACATCAGTTAAGGCAATTATATCATCATCTTCTGATACTTCAATGTACTCCTCCCTCTCTTCTCCTATACCTTGAATACTTAAATCTTGATTTTTCTCTTGATTGTCTTCATCTGAATCAATATATTCGACAAAGTGATAGATATCAGACTGAATGTTCAAAGGAACTGGAACATCTTCATGAAGAATCAATCCCAGCTCTCTTTGTTCACCAGCTGAATCTTTTGAGCCTCCAGCCTCTTTCTCTTGAACTTCCGGTTCCTTTTCTGGATACGTAATCATTAATAACCCAGGCGTTGGTTCATCAAGCTTTCTCCTCTTCTCCCCCTCATGAGGAGCATCATCGGAGTCCTCATCATGCTCATCATGTTTCCTTTTGGATGAGGAAGCTTGAGCCTTACACGTCTCTTCTACTGCAGCTACTCTTTCAGACAAATTTCCTAAAGCCGTTACCACTGTATTCTCTAAACTGATCATGCGTTCTCTCATCTCGTCAAATTGATCAAAAACAAAATCTTTTAACTCTTCCTTCAACTCCTCTATTGCTTGTTTTGATTCATCTCTTTTAACCGACTCCTCCGCAACATCCTTTCCCTTCAAAAACTTCTGAATGTTAGACATTTGAGCCATGACCTCAGCCAGTTGATTAGATACATGCGTGTTGACTCCAGAAACAACTGCATTCAAGGCTGTTGACAGAGTTGATTCGGTCACAAACGGGGATAAACTCACTACTGGGTCACGAAGACTTCCAGTTGACACAACAGTTGAACTGGTAAACAGAACTTCTGTGTGGCCAGTGCTCAGAGTTGGTATTTGCGTTTCTCTGACTGGACTTCCACCCTCTTCAAGTGACGGAGCAACAAATGCTTCCATTACTAAGGGTGTTCCGGTGGGAACACGAAGTTCGGCCACACTAACTTCAACGAATGAAGTCGACTCAAGTGTCCTAATGTGTATAGGATCTAGACTTAGTGAATCAAATGAAGTCGTACACACGGGCAACTGTGTACTGGTTTCAATATCCATCAAGTCCAATTGACTTTCGGATAGATTGTGTGTTTCATCCCGGTGAGCAAATGAAACAATCTCCTGTTGAGAGGAGATTGAGTGGATAGGAGGGTGTGCAGTCGTCAGTGGGATACTGACTTGTTCAATGCTAACTCTCATAGGAGAGCTAACAGTGGATGTGGTTAATTCCCGGCTTTCTGGGCTTAAGGGCACCCTCACACTCTCTACAGCGATGTGCTCAACCTCAATCATTCCCCCTCCTTCATGATGATCTCCACCATCATCACCATCATCATCATCATCACCCTCTCCCTCTTCTTCTTGAATATCAGATAGAGTTCTCTCAGAATCAGATTTCTCTTGTTCTTCCTCACCACCCCTCACACTTCCTTCACCCTCACTCTCAGAACGGCTAACCTGAACTTCAGCCCCTTGCTGAGGTTCCGCTATCCTTAAAGCTCCTGGGCTAAGAGAACCCGGTTCTTGGGTCTCTATGGGAGCATGATCTATTCTATATAACCTCACATTTTCACTCTCAGGATCTGCATACTTCAGTAAATATTCAGGAATCGGCATGATATTTGCATTAGGAGAGTCCGGCACTTCATGTAGACTCATCATAACATAGTCTGGGCATCGTTGAGAGTTGGCTCGCTTTGGAATATTTTCATTTGCCCTTAAGATCCCTCGAATAAGGATCTGTATAAATCTCTGAAGTGGCACAAATTTCCTTGCTCGATTTGTTGTTTTTGCAAGCACAACCTCCTTTAGATCCTCCCATATGCACTGAGCAAAGTCATAATGTTTATTGAATGCTATCCCATGAAAGATTCTCAAGCAGTGAATGCTGCATCTGTCAATCCCTGTATGCTTAGATGTCATACACCTATTGATGATCCCAAATAACGTATACCATTCGCCATTCAATCCATTTCTGTGAAACTTTGAGCTCTTCGGAAGTGGTTTTGAGTAGCCTAGGCAGATTAAATCATGAACCAGCTCTTCATCAGAAACAAAGTCTTCAAAATCTGCCAACTCAGGGAAATTCACAGTATCTATACGTCTTTGAAGAAACAAGTTATGACGCAGTCTTGCTAGGGTGATTTTCGTTTTGAACTGGTCAATTGTTACTTTGAAGTGGTGATTTCCGTCCGCGGGAACAAATTTGACAGTGTGCCAAAATTGTTGTAAGTACACTTGAGGAATAGACGGTTTGTATTGTAATAGATAACCTAGTGGATGACCTTTCAATATGTCCACTATGATAGGATGGCTTACTTTGATGACTTTGGTATCAAGACGATGATTATTGTCACGAAACGGAAGGCAATGTTTTGGTTTTACAAGTTGGTTATCAGGAATAATATGGGTTTGTGAGGAACGGGCTACAGAAGTTGATCGGACTGGGGTAGAGACGAGAGTATGGTTTGATGATGATTGAGCATCAGAGGAATTAGAATTTTGGGATTGTACAGGAGATGCCATTTGAATACCTGTAAAAATAAAATTCATGTTAGATTTACCAAGTACACAAAGTACAACCTTCAAAATGTAGAAAAACTTGTAACATTTTATCAGAAATTGCAATAACTTGTGATTTTCTGTTTAAAGCATCGGGATTCCTGACAATAATTGAAAAATTATTGAGAGAATTCCAAAGTCAATCGTTTAGAGACCAATGTTAGAAAAACACAAATTTGTAACAATTTCTTAAAAAATGTGACATTTTTTCTGAAAACTTTAAAATTCTATACTTAGAAAAAAAATTTCTGATGAATCTCGAATGAACCTATACAATTCTCGAATGACACTGTAATAATCTCGGGTGACACATGATACAACTCGAATAAGACTACACCCAACTCGAATGATGAGACTAGAAAACTCGACTAAGTCTACATACAACTCGAATGATATGTACATGAAACTCGACCAAGTCTATATACAACTCGAATGATGAGACTACAAACTCGAATAATACACTATAAAACTCGAATGAAGAGTCTAGGAAACTCGAATAATACTCTGAAAAACTCGAATGAAGTTTGATTCAACTCGAATGAGTCTTGAAGTTTCTCGAATGAAGAAACATGAAACTCGATTAAGTCACAACAAAACTCGAATGTTATATACATGAAACTCGAATGTAACATGTATTAAACTCGAATAGAAAATGAAATTCAACACCTAACTCGAATGACTAAGTCATTTTCTCGATTAACACAGAGTCTCAACTCGATTATGCTTGAAACACATGTTCTGAAAAATTTTCTAAGTATTACATCCACATATTTCTCGAATGAGTCATGATGCAACTCGAATTATGCTTAGATAAAACTCGAATGACAATGCATCACAACTCGAATGACACTGTCACTCAACTCGAATGACTCTTTAAAAACTCGAATGTAACTGTTGATCAACTCGAGTAACACTTTCAAGAAACACGAATGAAGCTGTTGATCAACTCGAATGATACGTCAAAGAAACTCGAATGAAGCTGTATTCGAGAAATGTCTTTTCATGTTTTTCGACAAGTCTAAAACACACTGAATTTGAGGAATTTAATTTCAAGAAGCATTTTCAGTGTTTTAACACTTGAACCCCCTTCGAAAATGAATTTTAAACACATTTGTTTTACTGAACTTTGAACAAAAACAACTTTAAAGTTGTTAAAAATTCAAATTTCAGAAAAATCAAAAATGCGAAACTGTTCGATTGAAAAATTGATGATTGTGTGTGTGTGAATTGAAAATGACTTATGAAACTTCAGATTCATAGTCATATTGTCATTGTGGACAACAACACACACTTAATTTCAGTTTCAAGAATCATTCAGATGATTCACCATTAACGGTCAAGAACTCAAAATAAAAAGACGAACACATATTCACATTTGAACAAATACTCTGAAAATATGCACAAACAAACTGAAAAAAAAAAAAAATAAAGAAAAACAAACTTTTACTCACAATTTTGATGAAAGAAAACCGTCGGTTGGTGGGTTTTTGAGGTTTCTTCAAAGTTAAGAAAGCTTGTTGGAGAAGATGAAGTTGATTTTCCGAAAAAAATGATTTGAATTTGAAAATTCAAATTTATAGTCAAATTGAGCAGGCCCATTTGAATTTTTCAATGTTAAACAACCCGGCCCATGTTTAAATTTTCTCAATATTAACATTCGGCCCATCTTCTATTTTAAACCACATTAGCCCACATACCTATTTTTCAAAAAAAATTGTGACTAAATAAAAATTTGAAGAAAAAAAATTTAAAAAAAATCCATCAGCTCAAAAAAAATTTAAAATGAACTTAAAAAAAAATATACTTGAGAAAAAAAATTTCACATACACATCATAAAAAAAATGAAAAACACACACAACAAAAAAATTAAAATTATTAACAAAATGCGTTTGCTCCCCCTTGAATTTTTGAAAGTTGCTCCCCCTCAACTTATGATTTCAGTTTGCAGCTCTGCTCCCCCTACAAAATAACAGATAATTTTTATCAGATTTATGCAAAATCAGATAAAATGTTTTTCTGCTCCCCCTGCACATGACATTCCAGATCTCGTTAAATTCTCAAGTATGTAAACCTTTTATGAATCCTGAATTTAACATCAGATAAAAATCACTTAAAAAATGAAAATTTTAAAATTAAAATTTTGAAACTACTGAATTATTAAATCTTAACGATTCAACATACCCAATTTGTATACCAAAAAATTAAATCGTTTTTCATCTAACGCTTTGGTAAACAAATCAGCTAGTTGATATTCAGTAGGTACAAAATATAATTCTATATTTCCATTTTCTACATGATCTTTAATGAAATGATACCGAATGTCGATGTGTTTTGTTTTAGAATGTTGCACCGGGTTTGATGCAATAGCGATTGCACTCTGAGAATCACAGTATATTGGAATCTTCTTTGGTGTAAACCCGTAGTCACGTAGTTGGCTTTTCATCCACAACACTTGTGAACAGCAAGAAGATACAGCCACGTATTCTGATTCAGCTGTTGACAATGAAACACAGTGTTGTTTCTTGGATGACCAACATACGGGTTTGTCACCTAAGAATTGTACTGCTCCTGACGTACTTTTTCTGTCCATCTTATCACCTGCGTGATCAGCGTCAGAAAAAGCAGTCAGATGAAATGAAGACTCCCTAGGGTACCACAAACCAAGATTTGGTGTACCTTTGAGATATCTTAAAATTCGTTTTGCAGCAGTTAAGTGTGATTCTTTTGGATTTGCCTGATATCTAGCACAAACACATGTAGCAAACATAATATCTGGTCTACTGGCTGTTAAATACATTAATGACCCAATTATACCTCGATAATGGGTTACATCTACAGGTTTCCCTGAGATGTCCGCATCGAGTTTTGATTTTGAATCCGGAGCCATGGGAGTTTTCATAGGAGTACTATTGACCATGTTAAATTTCTTTAACATGTCTTGGATATATTTTGACTGATTGATAAAAATACCATCAGTCAATTGTTTTACTTGTAAACCTAAGAAAAAATTAATTTCCCCCATCATGCTCATTTCAAATTTCTGGGACATTAAAAACGCGAATTTCTTACAAAATTCAGGATTTGTAGACCCAAATATTATATCATCTACATATATCTGTATTACTATAATATCTGGCCCCTGACGTTTTATAAACAGGGTTGTGTCAACTGCACCTTTTGTAAATCCACATTTCAACAGATATGTTGAAAGTGCATCATACCAAGCACGAGGTGCTTGTTTAAGGCCATACAGTGACTTATCCAAAATATATACATGATCAGGTTTCGAAGGATCAGTAAACCCTTCGGGCTGATATGTATATACTTCATCTGTTAGCTCCCCGTTTAAAAACGCAGTTTTGACATCCATTTGATATACTGTAAAATTTTTATGTGCGGCAAAAGCTAAAAACATCCTTATAGCTTCAATGCGTGCAACTGGTGCGAATGTTTCATCATAATCAATTCCCTCTTGTTGACTGTATCCTTTGGCCACGAGACGAGCTTTATTTCCGAATAATGACGCCGTGTTCATCTTTCTTGTTCTTGAAGATCCACTTCGTGCCAATTATAGATTTGTCCTTTGGTCGCTCAACAAGTCGCCAGACCTTTAACCGTTCGAACTGGTTGAGTTCCTCTTGCATCGCCACAATCCAATCAGCATCCAGAAGGGCTTCTTTTACATTTTTAGGTTCAATCTTACTTAAAAAATTTGAAAATAAGCATTCATTTAATGTAGCCCTTCTGGTTTGGACTGATGACGATGGATCACCAATGATATTCTCTATTGGGTGATTTCTTGTCCACTTAACTGTATGTGGAAACGGTTCTATTGGGTCTTGGTTGGGATTGGAATCTACATATGGTTCGGGAGTGATTGCAGATGTTGTAGGTGGAACATCGGAGGTAGGAGCTTCTGACTGTTCTGAAGTAATAGGGGTTTCAGAAGTATGTGGAGGTTCAATTGGTTGTACAGTCTCAGTAGTTGACTGCACTTTTACTGTTGAAGCTTCTCCAGTTTCTTCTGAACTTTGTTGTTGAGATAGATCTGAAACTACGACTGGATCTTCAGTGATCCTGTCAGGCACCAAATTTTGAACATTAGATTTGGGAGTTTCAAAATAATCATCATAAAAGTTCTCAAACAACTTATTTAATTCATTTTGTTCAGCATTTTGTTTATTGGACTCCAAAGAAGTCTGCATGTTAGGTCCGGGTTCTGAACTGGTGTGTTCAGAAGCCATTATCATTCCTTCGTCAAATTTAACATTTACGCTCTCGTTGACTATCTTGGTTCTCTTGTTGTATATTCGGAAAGCAACCGATTCCTTTGAATACCCGATGAAGATTCCTTCATCCGCCTTTTGATTAAACTTTCCCAGATTGTCTTTATCATTCAATATAAAGCATCTGCAACCAAAGACATGGAAAAATTTAACATTAGGTATTCTTTTATTGATCAGCTCATACGGAGTCTTTCCGAATCTTTTATTTATTATTGAACGGTTTTGTGTGAAGCATGCTGTTGCAACCGCTTCTGCCCACAAGAACAATGGTAAATTGGAGTAGGCCAACATCGTCCTAGCTGCTTCCACTAGTGTCCGATTCTTCTTTCAACGACACCGTTCTGTTGTGGAGTCCGAGCAGCTGAGAATTGATGTGTAACTCCAACTAAATTTAAGAACGAGTCCAATGATTTGTTCTTGAACTCTGTTCCATTGTCTGAGCGAATTGTCTGGATGGTGAGTTGCAACTTTACTTGTATTTTTCGGATGAAGTCGATGATAGATTCGGTGGCATCTGATTTGGATTTCAGGAAAAACACCCATGTGTATCGTGAGTAGTCATCAACTATCACCAATACATATCTTTTCTTATTTATACTCTGTACTCGCATTGGTCCACACAAATCCATATGCAGTAACTCTAATGCTCTTGTGGATGAGTGTGCTGTTTTGGATTTGTGTGTGGCTTTTGTCATCTTTCCTTTTTCACATGCCGCGCATAGTTGCTCTTTTTGATATTTAAGCGCCGGCAGCCCTTTAACTAACCCTCCTTTTGCTAGGTTGGTCAGTTCATTGAAATTTAGATGCGAAAGACGACGATGCCAAAGCCATGCTGTTTTGGATGTTGCTTTTGACAATAAGCAGACATCTTTCTTCAGATTGATCGAGGCTAGATCAATAGAGTACAGATTTGTTTTCCTGGTTCCTGCAAGAATTTCTTTTCCTTCTGCTGATTTGATGCTGCACCGATTGGCTTTAAAGTTGACTTCTAATCCCTTATCACACAGTTGTCCAATACTGAATAGATTATGACCAAGACCGTCAACATAAAAGACCTTTTGTATTGTGATTTTGTCATATTTCAGACTTCCATATCCCTTGATCGGACAAAACTGATCGTTTCCAAATCTTACCGTCCCACAGAACTTTTCTACAAAGTCCGTGAGTGTGTCTCGTTGTCCGGTCATGTGTTTGGAGCATCCCGAATCAAGGTACCATACATGGTTTACCTATAAAACGTAATAGCACATGAGGTACCCACTTGTAGTTGGGTACATTAGTTTTAGGTAAAACATGCATAGTATCTTTTGATTTGCTAACTGATATGGCTTTAGGCTTATCGTTTGAATTTATTTTAGGTACCCATTTTTGAATTGTTCTTTTGGGTATCCACTTTTGTACAATTCTCGGTGGAATTGTTTTTGAAGTTTTTATCTGTGGATCCTTTTGCTTGTCATACACTGGGTCCTTTTTCTTTGGTTGCCATACAAGCTTATTATGTTTCATTGTTTCAGACTTACAAACATAAGAATTCAAAGCAATTAATTTCGATCTTGAAAACTTAACACAAGAATTATTAACAAGTTTATTATTATTACAGACAGAATGTTCAATTTTGCTGTTTCTATCTGTAACAATTTTTCCTTTCACGCGCCATTCTTGTTTTATAATCTTGTTTTTCTCTTCTCTTTGCTTCTTTCGCCATACTTGTTTTCGCGACCCGTTCACAACGTTATCTGACATAAAAGAAGTTTGAGAATTAGAAGATTTAGATGCTTGGTTTTTCTGTAACCTTTTCATACCTGTTGAAGATTTGGCTGTACGTGCCAAGGAGTTCGTTGATGAAGATGATTCACCCTTTTCAAAATTAGGAGACTTAACAAACAGTTTTGTTTTCTCCTTCTTTTGTTGCACTGATGATGAATTTTCAGATGGTTTTAAAGAGTCTGTAGTCTTTCTTTGCAGAATTTGAACAGATTCTTTATTACCAGTTGATAGTTTGTTAGTCAAAGGTTTGATAAATTCACCAATTTTATCAAATCTTTGATCTAATGAATTAATATCAGAGTGCATGAACAGATCAAATTCTTTTTCTGAATTTATAGAATCCAGAGAAATAGATGAATGTGGATCAGACATATTTATGTTTTTAGACTTATCTAGCAACTTTTGTTCTATTTTTAGTAATTCAGACTTGAGTGTTCCATTCTCTGTCTCAAAACTTTTAATTTTCAATTCTAAATCAGAATTTATCTGTTCTAAAATTGAATTTGGTATATATAATTTTTGAGACTGAGTTGGTAATTCAGACAAATCCCTTTCAGAATAAGTTTGAATGTACTCTTCTTTAGTATCAACAATGTTGCTGATTTCATTTATCTTTGTATAGTCAACGTAATTTTGCATTTTGTCTGATCTTGACCTTTTGATTTCTTCACTGGATTCTACTTCTTCAGATGCTTTCAAGAATGTCATTTTTAATCCTAAATTCATGTATCTGACATCATATAATGTTGGTGAATTTGTTATAGCTTTTGTCAGATACTTAGGATTTTCCCAACCAATACCAGATTTAGAGTTATAAAACTCTGTATCTTTTGGTTGATTTAGATATATTGTTTGATCTGTTTGCCCTCTTTTAATAAATTCATCCTCCATCTTTTTTATTTTTTCATAAAGTTTAGTTCTTTCTTCAAATATGGCATGATATTTTACAGAAAAATTTGAGGCTTCTAATTCAGCTATTCGCAGACTTTCTTGTAAATCAGATATTTTGTGATTCAAATTGAGTATATTGCTTTGAAGTTCTTTTTCCTTATCTTGTAAGTCTGAGACAGCTCGTAAAGCTAAGGCTTTATCTTTTGAAAAATCTAGGACTAAATTGTGTTCATTTAGAAGTTTGTTTTCCAAAGAATGAACCTTTTTCTTTTCTGCTTTTAAGGATTTTTCAAACTTTTTAAGCATGAAAGCCATATTAGTTAGTTTTTCTTCTAATATGCCTGATTCGTCAATATCAGAATCTGAAATAGAATTTACCTCCTGTCCTTCTGAATCCTCTGAGTTATCAGACTCTGAATCCTCCTCATTTTCAGCTTTATTTTGGCCAGATGCCATTAATGCAACTTCTTCTTTTTCTTCTTCTTCATCAGAATCAGATTCTCTCTGCTCTTCATCCTCTTCATCTGTCAGTCCAACCCACACCTCATCTTCAGCTATCATAGCTGATTCACTGAGTTCAGATTCATTGAAGATTTCTGACTTTAAACAGATATGGGCATCTTCATCCAAAATGTCATCATCTTCGGATAACTGTAACCAATGATCATCCTCCACCATAAGTGCTTTGCCTGACTCTTTCTCTTTAGCTAAGAGGGCCTTTCTCGTATAGTAGTCTGAATTTTTGACTACTGGTGATCTGCATTCCCGGGCATAGTGACCTGGTTTTCCACAGTTATAGCATTTCTGTTCAGATTCCTTCTTGGTTGATTTATCTGACTTCTCATATTTGTCATACTTTCGTGCACTACTTTCTCCAGCCTTCTCATACTTATCCTTCTTCTCAACTTTCCTTGAGCCTGTTTTGTAGCGCATTTTGTTGTTTGTTGGCTTCCTGTAAAATTTCTTCTGAAATGCCTTTGTAAGCAGTGCCATCTGTTTTTTCATCTCTTCAATCTCTGAATCTGCAGATGAATCTGATGATTCTGATTCTGATGATGTACTGCTGATTACCGCTCTTTTCTCCTTTTTGAGCTTGTATTTATACTTTTTCTCCGCCAGCAGAGCTAGTGGATCAGCAGTTTCTTTTTCCGCTTTCTTCTTTCCAGACATTTTCCTCAAAACAACTTCTTGATAGTTGTTGAGGTTTTCAAATAGCATATGAAAATCCATCTCCTCTATGTCTTTCGTTTGTTGGATGATCATAGCATATTTTTCCCATTCTGGATTTAGGACATTTAAAAATTTGACATTGATGTCCAAGTTGGACTTAGTCACTCCGTTTCTTTTTACTTCACTTACCAGATTTACAAATCTGAGATAAGTGTTTTCCAGAAGTTCTCCTTCACGGGCTCTGAAGTTCTCAAAAGTCATTAGACTATTCCTTGCCCTATTAGTAGCAGCTCTGTCTGATCCCCGCATGATTTTGCATACTTCATCCCAGATGGACTTCGCAGTCTTTGTATTTGTCAGACAAGTGTATATATCATTGGGGATTGATATCAACAATAGTTTTCTGGCAGTCTTGTCCCCTAACTTTCTCTTTTTCTGTGCCTCTGTCAGATTTGT
>JAANYP010002761.1:0-114342 GCA_020465985.1 Centrapalus pauciflorus
TACACTTCTTCTACACTTATTTGATCATTCACAACAATTATTTGAATGTAGATCTAAATAATTAGTTAAACAAATGTAGATCATTCACATTACTTAAATGATCATTCACATTACTTAATTGACCATTCACATTACTTAATTAATCATTCACATTACTTACTTGATCGTTCACATTACGTACATGACCATTCACATTACTTAATTGACCCATTCACATTACTTAATTGATCATTCACAACACTTATTTGATCATTCACATGAATTATTTGACCATTTATAGTATTTATTTCATCATTCACAATAATTATTGGACTTTTACACTTCTTCTACACTTGTTTGATAATTCACAACACTTATTTGATCATTCACAATAATTATTTGATCATTCACACTTTTTCTAAACTTATTATAAATGGTCAAATAATTAATGTAAATGATCAAATAAATACTATGAATGATCAAATAAGTGTTGTGAATGATCAAATAAGTGTAGAAGAATTGTGAATGATCAAATAAGTGTTGTGAATGATCATAAAAGTGTTGTGAATGATCAAATACGTGTAGAAGAAGTGTGAATGGTCAAGTAAATATTGTGAATGGTAAATAAGTGTAGAAGAACTGTAAATAGTCAAATAATTATTATGACTGGTCAAATATTCATGTGACGATCAAATAAGTGTTGTGAATGATCAATTGAGTAATGTAAATGGTCAATTAAGTAATGTGAATGGTCAATTAAGTATTGTGAATGATCAATTAAGTAATATGAATGATCAAATAATTATAAAAGAATTGTAAATTGTTAAATAATTGTTGTGAATGATTAAATAAATGTCGTGAATGATCAAATAAGTGTAAAAAAAATTGTAAATAGTCAAACAATTCTTGTGAATGATCAAATAAGTGTTGTGAATGAACAATTAAGTAATGTGAATGATCAAATAAGTAATGTGAATGATCATTTAAGTCATGTGAATGGTCAATTAAGTAATTAAGTAATGTGAATGGTTAATTAAGTAATGTGAATGATCATTTAAGTAATGTGAATGGTCAATTAAGTAATGTGAATGATCAATTAGTCAAATAATTATTGTGAATGATCAAATAAGTGTAAAAGAATTGTAAATAGTCAAATAATTCTTGTGAATGATCAAATAAGTGTTGTGAATGAATAATTAAGTAATGTGAATAATCAATTAACTAATGTGAATGATCAATTAATGTGAATAATGAATTAAGTAATGTGAATGGTCGCTGTAATTACGAAAATATCCTTCCAGCCAAAAAAAAGGGGGGACCGCGCATGGAAAGCATTTTTTGATCACAACCATTGATTTATTTAATCTTGTGGCTTTGGATGGGTACCCTTGGTACACTGGATTTTTGAAGGGACTCTTTTGAACCTAAATCTATATATATATATAAATATATATATATATATATATATATATATATATATATATATATATATATATATATATATATATATATATATATATATATATAAAATATAAAAAATAATATATAAAAGGTTATTTTCGATTAAAATTTTATAATAATTCATAAAAATAAAAGAAAGTAAATAACTTTCTGCATATATTATTTCATTTAAATACGTGAATTAACAATAATAATAACAAAAGACAATGTATCAAAATTTTATTTATTTTAGTCAAATTGTAATAATAAGAAAAAAAGTACATATTAATTAAATAATAATAGAACAAAAAGTAATTAAAAGAAATATAAAAAATAAAGTAATTGGTCAAGGACTAAAACTAAAACCATATTGAAAGGGCAAAATGATCATTTTTCAAATAATGTTTGGTCAAAAGACCAAAAGCATAACAAAAGAGCAACCATAGGTACTGAATTTGTAATTTTGATGCGAAAATGATGGTAACCATAATTTGTATATAACCACAGGGATGAAAATTGTAATTTACCCTAGTTTTTTTATTTAAAAACCAAAATCAGCCTCAGTAATTTTAATCTGAAAAACTATAAACACAATTATTCATATGACTACAATTCATTCAGGTTTTAGCTTTCCCGAATGGCCAAAATTACGACTCATGCATTTTATAGATTTTTTTTACAAAAAACTAAATACAACCCATTTATTTTTGTGTTTTTAGCAATGAAAAAAACTATGAATTATTCTTGTTTATAGTTTCTAAATGAAAAATATTGCAACTCATTTTGATTTTTAGTTTTTAAAATAAAAAAATATAAGCCAATTAGATTGACTAAACTAAGAAACTAGAATGATTCATATTTTATGTATGAAAATACTAAAAAATAGTATGATTCGTATTTGTTTGGAATTAAAAAACTACAAATTATCGTTTGATCTGTTAATTAATTGTCGTTAGGTTTGCCATTGTTTTAAGCATTAATTTATTTTTAATCACCATTCCAAACAATCCAATTCACAAGTTAAATCGCTTTTCTAATTCATAAAGAACTAGCATTAGCCCTAATAAACCTACACGCTCCCTACAGATTTGACCCTTAGTTCCCTACACTAGTAGGTAGTTTGGACTAATTCTACCGGCCACAATGACGGGTCGTTAGATTTTGGCGTCGTTGCCGGGGAGCGGTAAGCGCTAGTTAGGGTTATTAAGTTAGTTTGGCCTTACTTTAGTTTAGTGCTTTAGTTTTTTTTATTTTGCATTTTCGTTTATTACTATTAAAAATCGCATAAAAAAATCAAAAAACCCAAAAAGGTAATTCTAGCCCTCTACTTTACCACAAAAAATAATTAGTTAAATTAAGTGCCTTAGTAGTTTATGCACACGCGTCGCTCGGGTAGAGGATCTCCGTTATTATTCGAATCCGAAATCGAAAAAGTAGCTAAATCCAACCACAGAGAGTTCAAGTAAAAACAATAAGGAGCAACCACAGAGAGTGCAAGTAACCAGTAGAGGTACCCGGAGGATGACAGTAAGCAAGAGGAAGAGATTCAAACTTTCGAAGGGCCAATATCACAATAAAATCGCGAAGAAGAAGAACCAGAGCGTCTAGTTGTTAGATGGGTGACCAATTGTGAAGGACCGTTAAGTCACATTACCACCTTGGTGATGTGCCCGACCCTTCTCCAATCCGATATCCGGAAATTGAGAATGAACCCGAAGTTCGTCCTCAACTTTTCTAGTTCCTTCCCATCTTTAGGGGGATGCCGAGTGAAGAACCCCATGAGCATTTAGTTGAGTTTACGGCTATAGGCAAAGCAAATCACGTTCGAGGTATAACCACCGACGGTTTAAAACTTTGACTACTCCCTTCCTCTTTAAAAGAGAAAGCCAAGAATTGGTTCGTGTCGCTACCCACCAATAGCATCACAACCTGGGATCAAATGAAACAAGAATTTCTCAATGAAGACTACCCTATTAGCAAAACCAACGAGAAACGAAAAGAAATCACCGGTTTGAAACAAAAACCTGGTGAACAATTCTACGAGGCATTTGATCGGATGAATGAATTGTTGAGAGCCTGTCCACATCACGAAGTCCTAAATTGGATGCTTATCAAGACTTTCTTTGATGGTGTGAGTCAGGAGAGCCGCAATATGATCATCGCTGCTACTAGAGGTACATTTTTAGCAAAAGAAGATGACGAGGCTTGGGAGTTACTAAATCAACTCGGTAAGGGTCTCAAAATTCAAGCTGGTACTAAGAGTAGCATAGGAGTTCAAATGATGGGCATAGATTATGCCTGGAAGCGTGAGGTAAAGAGCGAAATCTCAGAATTAGGTAAGAAAATGGATCAGCTGATGAAAGGTTTCAATCTAAACCCAAACGCAACAGTTAACTGTGTCACATGTGGAGATCCATCTCATCATTCTGAAGCTTGTCCCCAAGTGCAACCCACTGAGGAATATGCTAACGAAGTCTATGGATTTAGAGCCCATCGGGAAAGGGATAACCCATTTTCTTTCAGAAACCTACAATCCATGATGGATAATTCATCCCAATTTTTTATTAAAAATGATCAGCCTACCGATCATCAATCTAAACTAACGTATGAACCACCACAAAGGGAATATCAATATGGTTCGACTTCTGTTGCTAGAGATGAGCGATACTACAAGTCAAAACAACGGGATCAACCTCATTTTCATGTAGAAAAAAATATGAGTTTCTCACAATTCTCAGAGTTAGCTGAGTTTATGAAGAAACAATCGGCTATCAACACGAAGACCATGGAGCTGTGAAGTCGCCAAATGGGTCAGGTAGTCAAGTCACTCACAAAACGAGAAGAGAGAAAACTTTCGAGAAACACTGTACTGAATCCTTTCCACGCTCATGGTAAAGAGAATAAGATAGAAGTGAATGAGGTAAATGAGGTGTCTAAAGTGACTACCCTGAGAAGTGGTAGAGAAGTAGACAACAAGATCGAGATGCCCAAAGAGCAAGAAGTAAAATCAGATACCGACACTGAGGTCGTGTATGAAGAGAAAGAGGATCCGAAGAAGGAGGTTTCCAAGAAGGTTACTTTTAAGGAACCGATCAAGGCAGACATTTCAACTCCCAAAGTAGGGGAGGCGGTTAAGGATCACGACACCACAGATCCTCCTCCTTACCCGGCAGCCTTAGAAAACCCAAAGTCATCCCCCTATGGCAAAAGAGGCCCACAACATGAGGATTTGTGGAATTTGTTCAATTAAGTGAAGATCAATATCCCTTTAATCAAGGTTATCCAACAAGTGCTATCTTATGCCAAATTTCTGAATGATCTTTGCACAAAGAAGAGAAAGCTTAAGGTCTCGCTTCCTAAGCAGATCAATTTAAGTGGGCAGTTAAGTGCAGTGATCTCTAGCTCCTTGCCACCAAAGCTAAAAGATCCCGGATCACCTCTGATTCCAGTGACGATTGGCAATGTACAGATCAAGAAAGCATTGCTAGATCTTGGAGCTAGTGTAAATATTCTACCTGGAAACTTGTTTGACAAGCATGATCTAGGCCAGTTACAAACCACAGATATAGCCTTGCAACTGGCAAATCGGTCAACCAAATGCCCATGGGTATCTTATCGGATGTTATAGTAAAAGTAGAAGATTTTTCACTATCTTGTAGATTTCCTAGTCTTGGATACTCAAAGTTACCTTAGAGAGAACCAACCAGCCATTATCTTAGGCAGACAATTCTTAGCTATAATAATGCCCAAATCAATTGTAGAACGAGAACCGTAGATATTGCTTTCGGGAATCGCAAGCTGCGATTAAATGTGTTCAATGCTTCTACCGCCGCTTCAATCGATTCAGAGTGTTATATGATTGATGTGGTGGACGAACTTGCAACAACATAGTTCACTAATCAATGCCAAAGACACCACAAAAGTTGTTCTTTGCGAGCATGACACTGCTAAGATGTACTCTCACGCATGTGATGAGTTAGAGGCAGGCATGGAATCCACACTAGGATCGAAACAACCACCGTGGACCCATATGACTGAGAAGTTGCCTATTGACTTGCCTCAATCAGTAAAACCTTCAATAGAATAATCACATGTTCTAGAATTGTAGGCTTTGCCTATTCATCTAAAATACGCCTTCTTAGGTCAATATTACAGTCTTCCTGTCATTATTTCATTAGATCTGACCGATGCACAAGAAAGAGTTGTACTGTAAGTGCTAGTGAAGTATAAAGAGGTAGTAGGATGGACCATAGCAGATTTTAAAGTAATCATTCCTACTTTGTGTATGCACCAAATCATTACTGATCCAAAAGCTAAACTAGTAAAGGATGCACAAACGAGACTGAATCCTAAATTAAAGGAGGTAGTAAAGAAAGAGGTGTTAAAATGGTTGGACAATGGGATAATTTACCCCATATCCGATAGTAAATGGGTAAGTCCAACCCAAACTGAGCCAAAGAAATCTGGCATCACAGTTATAGACACTGAAGAAGGAGGAAAGATAACTACCCACCCTGCAACTGGATGGAGAGTATGCATAGATTACAAGAAACTGAACACTGCCACTTCCAAAGATCATTTTCCACTAACATTTATTGATCAAATAGTGGAAAAATTAGCAAGCCAGAAATTCTGCTGTTTCCTAGATGGCTACTCTAGTTATAATCAGATCCCAATCCATCCAGGGAAATAAGAGAGGACCACATTTACTTGTCCATATGGTACCTTTGTTTACCGAAGGATGACGTTTGGCCTATGTAATGCACCCGCCACATTTCAACATAGCTATCTTTTCAGATATGGTTGGTGGTTCTCTTGAATATTTATGGATGACTTTTCAATATTTGATAAGTCATTTGAAGACTGCCTAGGACATCTAGAGAAAGTCCTAAAGAGATGCCCTAAAACCAACTTAGTTTTAAGTTGGGAAAAGAGCCACTTCATGGTGAAAGAAGGGGTAGTCCTGGGACATATTGTTTCCGAGAAAGGAATGGAAGTGGACAAGGAAAAAGTCCGATTGATATCATCACTTCCAACCCCCCCCCCCCCCCCCCCCACCATTGTCAAGGGAGTGAGATCCTTCTTAGGTCACGCTGGCTTTTACCTGCATTTTATTAAGGATTTCAGTGCAATCTCAATGGGTTGTGCAATCTCCTAGAAAAGACGTAGAGTTTAACTTCGACGAAGCATGTAAGCAAGCATTCGAAAACCTAAAAGCAAAGTTAAACAAAGCACCAATTCTGCAATCTCCAGATTGGTCTCAACCCTTTGAGATCATGTGTGATGCAAGTGACTATGCATTAGGTGTTGTGCTTAGCTAGAGAGTAGAAAAGAAACCTGTGGTCATTTACTATGCAACTAAAACCTTCAATGAGGCACATACCTCTTCTTGTAGCTTACCATTCAAAAATGAACCCTTAAGATCCATTTTGTTAGCCTTAAAATAGTGTATAATTAAATATAATAAAAGTCTAGGATCAATTTGTAAATAGGAATAATTTACTTTGGGGAGAATCTCAATTTCATATACTTTTAGGGGAGTGGTTGGACAAACTCCCTAAGTAAGCTTAGATATATATAATATTGTTCTCATAGGGTTTGGAAAAGTGTTAGAGAAGCCTCCAATCTAGCCTCCACCTAAGTGTGTGTTTTTGAGTGTGAAATTCCAAGAGATTGAGTGTCAAAACACTCTCTTGTAATCTTCATTTCTTTATACAAATTGTTTGGTTTATGTGTTGGAGTGCAAAATATACTGGCAATTGAAGTTAACAATTTGTATCAGAGTAAGAAGATTGGATTTCAACTTGAAATGTCAGATTTGTTCGTGTTCTTCACAAAAAACGTCATGAGATTGAGATGAAACTTCAGAAAATCACCAAAAATTCATATGAAGTCCGTTTGTGCCGATTTTTGGATATGATGTGAGGCTACATACCAGAAACACCCTGTAAACGTTTCAGAGTCTAACTCCAAATATCGATGGAGTAATCACAATTTTACTATTCTACTCATTTTCGGTTACGTTTTTGTGTTAATATTTTTTATTTGAGTGCTCTACTTGTTGAAAGGATCTGAAATTTTGCATGAATGATATTATATGTTAGATTATTTGTTCTGGAAATTTTCTTGATCTAATTTGGAGTATCCAAGGAGTAATTGTATTTTTTTGATCTAATTGTTCTTTGTGTTCTTCGCAAAAATCCACGGTTTTGCTCTTAATTCTATTTTAATATTCTGGTTTTGCTTGGTTTATATTCTATAGTGATAGGCAATAAACCTTGTACTGATTTCAGCATTTCTTGTTCAATCATTATAAGTTTTTCTTGTTTAATTGGTGAAATTGTTAATCGGAATTTGTTTTGTGTTATTCTCGGTTCTTGCTTAAAAATCCATATGTTAAGTGTTTTTGGATACTTGTTTTTCACAAAACTTGTTTCCAAATTAAAACCAAACATTTAGAAATTCTAGAATTTAATTAACAATTTCAAACTCAGACCAATAAGAAATTCGGGTTCATCAAAAATGTTGGTACACCCTGTGTGACGATAGCAGTCTAAGTGATCTAATATTTTGGTTTAAGTAATATTCAAAGTATTGAGTCTTAACGAGTGTTGGATATATATGTTTGTATATGTTTGGCAGTTATTGATTGTATGTTTGAACTTGATGTAACGTATTACAAGAAGTTCAAACATAAAGATCAAAGATAAAATCAAACATAAGTTAAAAACATAAGTTTCAAACACAGGTTTAATATGTGAAAGTTGAATTTAGGTTAAATTCGAATTCACAAGTTAATCAGATTCGAATCTGTTAGCAGATTCGAATAGGTTCCAGTAGGCAGATTCGAGAATGTCAGATGGGACAAACTCGAATGGGCCTTGGGCCTGATTCGAGTTTGGCCCATGGCAGACTCGAATTAGCCTCTATAATTAGGGATAGACTCGAATAATTATCAGACTTTTTGCAGAATTCGAGAGAGATTAAGCAAAAGGCGATTTCGAGTTTATCATCAGTTTTAGTGTTGTTTCGGAGAGAATCAATTCGTAGGTGCGTCCGTCGTAGTTCGTACAGCTTATTGATAGTCTCCGTGTTCCTAGTGAGAGTTGTTACCGTCTACCCGTTAACGAGGATTCCGCACTCGTTGACGAATCCGCGTCTAGATAGATCTGTGTTAGGTAGACCTTACAAGTGGTATCAGAGCCTACTGGGTGTTCATAGTGTTCATCACGATACATCCTAGGTTTCTTGACGTGTTGGACGGTTATTCTCTCGTGTTCGTGTTTTTCGTGTTTTTCGTGTTTTTCGAGCTTAGCAAATTGTCATCCGGGAAATACTTCGTGTTTTTCACGTTTTTGATCGAAATCAATATTTTTCGTTGTAAAAATATTGATTTAATCTGCAAAACGTAAAGAAATTGAAGTGTTAGCCGTTTTTCGAGTTTGCGGCGCTCGAATCTGTTAGGAGTAATTAGGGTTTTACTTAGTCTCGAGTCTAACCAAAATCCGCTCCTTTCGAGTTTGATAAAAAGTGTTTCGAGTTTAATTCGAGTTTGTACTAAAGTCGATTAGGGTCTCGAGTTTGCTGTCATTCGAGTTTGCTTCGAGTTTGGACTACAGTCGAACAGGGGTGCTTCGAATCTACTGAGAGTTCGAGTTTGTCTTGACCTTCGAGTTTGGAGACTTTCGAATCTGTCATCAATTTCGAATTTAATTGAATTACAAAACTTAATCGAATTTAATCCCAAATAAATTTAAATTTAATTATATTCGAATCTATCTAAAGTCGAAAGAATTAACTTAAATTAGTTTAGAATTAAATTTATTAAGTTCAATTCAATTACTTTTGAAACGATGTCAAATCTTCAAAAGTTTCTAGAAATGGATCATGAGGTCGGAAAGGCTAATACTCCGCCTAAGCTAATGAAACTCGAAGATTACTATTGGTGGAAAGATCGGTTTGCCGATTTTGTGCGTTTCAATGACATGCGAATGTGGGTATGTATTGACGAAGGATACATTCCACCTATCTCAGAAGTTGAAGGCCGTCAAATAGTCTTATCATACCAAATGATGAAGGAGGATGATAAGAAACTGTATGAAGCCGAGAACAGAGCTTTCTTGATTATTCGAATGGCTTTGCCTCAGGATATACTACACACATTCTGGACTCAAAAGACATCTAAGGAGCTTTGGGAGTCGCTAGAAAAGAGGTGTGAGGGTAATCCGAGGGTTCGAAGGAAGCGCATGGAGTTGTTGAAACAGCAGTTTGCTATTTTCAAGGCGTTGAAGGATGAACAGCTGGACGATACCATCACCCGCTTTTA
This sequence comes from Centrapalus pauciflorus, assembly GCA_020465985.1. NCBI lineage: Eukaryota > Viridiplantae > Streptophyta > Magnoliopsida > Asterales > Asteraceae > Centrapalus > Centrapalus pauciflorus. The sequence goes on from JAANYP010002761.1 coordinate 9,746, forward strand.
TCATCTGTTGACGGAGCTTGAAAGTCATGAGATTGAGTATAATGACACAGAAAAGAACAATAAGCTTCTTGATGCCTTACCAGCCAAATGGGCGATGTATGTGGCTATGATTAAGCTTAATGAAGACAAGTATTATACCCAATCATTGGAGGATATAGTGGGAACGTTGCGGCATATCATTTCGAGCTACTGAGGGCCGAAACGGATTATGAACAAGTCCAAAATCCAGCCATGTATTTTGGAAAATCAACAAAACCTTCAGCCGCAGCTGATCTGAAGACTGCTACAGCGTTCTTCACCGGAGAAACGTCGTCACCAGCGGAGACTGATGACACACTGAATAGAGCGTTGTTAGGGTTGGGAAGATCGGAAGAACAGCAACCTCAAGCAGCACATGCATCAACATCTCAGGGCTACTCTAAGATGCCCATGAGCGCTAAATCGGCCGAAGAACATTTGAACTTGCTTGCATCATTTGTGACCGCGTATGGAAACTGCGTTCAGGGGAAAATAAACGATCCTGCTCTCTGGGATGAAGACTATGATCAGGTAGACCCTGACGATCTTGAGGAAATGGATCTCAAATGGCAACTGGCCATGGTAACCCAACGGGTTAAAAGATTCATCAAACGGACTGGGAGGAATCTGACTATGAATAATAAGGGGATTGGCTTTGATAAGTCCAAAGTCAAATGCTACAATTGTCAAGGTCTGGGACACTTCTTTAGAGAATGCCAGAGACCGAAGGTAGATACTTACCAAGGGCAGAATCAGCATGATGGACAGTTTCAGAATCAGTCTCAACAGAGATACCTTCCGAGTTCATCTTCCGGTCAAGCCAATTTAGCTGGTCTATTATCAAACGTCACATCAGACAGACAGCTGGATGGTACCTACGACTGGAGTTCACATCCGGAATCTAATGCTAGAGCCTTCATGGCTGAAGTTACTGAGAATGGATGTGAAGGGGAAGATTAGACCACAAGGGACAGCAGTCCGATGTGGGTGGAGAAGACGAATGATCAGACGCTTCTGGAGTTTGCCGCTCAAATGGCCAACATGGAATCAGATCACACAAAGGTTAGTCTCAATTACTCTCTTTTCCATGAATTATGTATGTTATGTGTAACTTCTAACGATAGGTTGAATCTAGTCTTTGAATCACATAAAAACATAACTGCTCAAAATGAGTCTTTAAAATCTGATAATGCTAGCCTGAATGACATTAAGCAAGATCTTAAGGATAAGCTTAAAGCTGATGCACAAGATGTCATAGTTCTAAAAGACAATCTGAGTGAGCAGTGCGTTAGATTAGAACTGATGTATGAGCATGTCGAGGCTTTGACCAAAGATCTTAAGACCAAAGAAGTAGAGCTAGCTGAAACTAAGGTGAAGGTAGCAGAGGCCAATAGTAAGCTAGAAAAGTTCAGGAATTCAAGTCTGAACCTAGGGAAAGTTTTAGATGCCCAACGCCAATCTAAAAAGCCTGTAGGTCTAGGATTTCATGAGATTCCTTCTCCTTTTAATGCAAACTACGTGCCTCAACCTCAGGAGAAAACTGAGACCTCAGTAGACTTAGAGGACATACCTGCACCTATATCTGAGCCTGTAAAATAAAGTACACCTAAGGTGACTGATACAACCGTCAAGATTAAGAAAGTCAAATTTGTGTCTTCCTCCAGTGAAACACCTGCAGGAAAACATAAAATTGATTTTAATGATCAGGACGATGAACCAGTCGCAATAGATGTTCAAAAAGACCAGGACACAAGTGAGACACCTATGACTAAGGGCACACACAAGAAGTCCATTGACAAGATGTCCTGCTTTAGATGTCATGAAAAGGGGCATGTTGCTTCTAACTGTCCGCTTAGGAAAACTGAAGTTACACTTAAGACAGGGAAGCCAACACCAATTAAGCCCTCAGCAAGTGTGGCAAGCACTAGTAGTTCTCAGAGTACCGAGAAAACTGTGCAGGCTACACCAAAACAAGTTGTGAAACAAATACCGGTAAAGGTTGGACCAAAGGAAGTGGTTAGGACTAATTCACCGAATCGAGTCGTAAATCAATCTAGGTCTGGACCTCAACAACAATATAGGAGCACAACACCTAGCAGAGCATACACTCCGGTTAGGTCACACACTCCTATTAGGCATCACACACCGGTAAGAGCTCAGGGATCTAAATCTGAAATGCAATATAATCGGAATTATTCAAGAGCTCCACAACAAATGCCTACTCAAAGGCAAAGAGTGAATTTACATCACTCGGCACCACAACAAACTCCTGTTCAACGACCCAAGTCACCTGAAAGGCGAGATGGGTATTTGAAAGAGTTTAAGTATGTGGACGAGAATGGTATAACCAAGTCAGTTATGGCTTGGGTTCCCCGTGATAACTAACCTAATTTCTTTCATGTGCAGGAGATTACCACAGGTCCAAACAACAAATGGTTCGTCGACAGTGGATGCTCCAGGCACATGACAGGGGAAAGAAGTCTCCTTACAGACTTCAAGGGTGGGAATCGGGGATTTGTATCATTCGCGGGAAATAAAGGAGGAAACATCACGGGTACCAGAGTGGTCACTAATGGGACGATCAAGTTGGATCAAGTTTATCATGTTGATAAACTGGTTCACAATCTCATTAGTGTATCTCAAATCTGTGACAAGAAGAATTCAGTGCTGTTCACTGACACTAAAGCGTTTGTACTAAAACCGGGGTTCAAGATTCTTGAAGAGTGGATATTGATGCGGGCACCAAGGAAGAATGACTTGTACATGCTTGATATGAACAAGCCGGAGACTTTGATGGGGCCAATCTGTTTGTTATCCAAAGCTTCGTGAGACGGAATCAGTGTTGTGGCACAGACGCATGGCACATTTGCACCTAAGAAAAATGAACTATATAACGAAAAATGGATTGGTGCAAGGCGTGCCTATGAAGAGTTTTCAGTTCGAGGACAAGTGTCTACCATGCAATAAGGGCAAACAACATAAGAAGGCACACAAGTCCAAGACTCAGAATTCCATAACCTCTACATTCGATTTGTTGCATATGGATCTCTTCGGACCAATCAACAAAAGGAGTATAGGAGGTAGTTTGAATTGTTTGGTTATCACTGACGATTACTCACGATTTTCTTAGGTTTTCCTTCTAGGTACAAAGGACGAGACGGCTTCCAAGCTCATCGGGTTCTTAGACCAAGTGGAGAATTCCTATGGAACACGGGTTAAAAGGCTTCGTAGTGATAATGGAACTGAGTTCAAAAACACTGTAATTGGTGTATATTGCCTCTCAAAGGGCATAGTGCATCAATTTAGTGCACCATATGAGCCTCAACAAAATGGGGTGGCCGAACGTAAAAACAGGACATTGATTGAGGCTGCTAGGACTATGCTTTCGGATTCAAAGCTTCCTACCATGTTTTGGGGGGAGGCAGTGAATACCTCATGTCATATTTTAAACCGGGTCCTAACTGTCAAATCTTTGAACAAAACCTGTTATGAAATTTTGAATAAACGGCCACCTAATTTAACTGGCTTCGAACCGTTTGGGGTACCATGTACTTTACTGCGAACAAAACATCAACCTAAGTTTGGTGAAAAGGCTGACGAAGGATACTTCCTAGGTTATGTGCCGAACTCACCAAACAAACGGGTTTTTAATAAAACAAATGGTACAGTGGAAATTGTGTATAACATTGAAGTCACAAGTTATACACATGAACCCCAAACAGGTCCGGAATGGATATTTGACTATGATAAATTATTTGAGTCATTTAACATTCCTTTGGATGAAAATGCAGGTACAATCGAAAAGGACATGGCGACGTTGCATCTGAATGACGAAGGTCATACCTTTCCGAGGACTACATTTCAATCCACATCCGAGCCTACTTCGACTGAAGATGGATCTCCAGAAGTTACTGATCCAGAGGCACCTTCAACTGAGAATCAGACTCAGGCACCAAATTCTAACTCTGAGGAAAATGTCCACGAGGAGGAAAATGTGGAAGCTGAGGCTGTTCCTCCATTAGGTGAAATAGGATCTAACTTAGGAGATAATCTGAGAGTTGACGAGATAGAGACTTCTAGGATCAACAAGAACCATCCTATAGAAAGCATCATAGGAAATCCTAATGAGGGTGTGAGGACTAGGAGTAGTTTAAATAACAACACTGTGTTGTTGTCGATGATAAACGACTCCGAAGCATATCATACCTGCCTCTATTCTTGTTTTATCTCGCAAGTAGAGCCTAAGAATGTGCAAATGGCACTAAAGGATAACTCCTGGGTTGAAGCGATGCAGGATGAACTCTCTCAGTTTAGGAAACTAGAAGTGTGGGAGTTAGTTCCATTACCTCGAGGGGAAATTGCAATAGGAACCAAATGGGTTTTTAAGTGCAAAAGAGACGATCGGGGTATAGTCACTCGCAACAAGGCTAGGTTAGTTGTAAAGGGTTTCAAGCAAGAGGAGGGAATCAATTACAATGAGGTGTTTGCGCCAGTAGCAAGGCTGGAAGCCATTAGGTTGTTTCTAGCTTTTGCTTCCTTCAAGGGCTTTATGGTATATCAACTAGATGTTAAGAGTGCTTTCCTCTACGGGAAAGTGAAGGAGCTGGTGTATGTAGAACAGCCGCCCGGATTTACAGATCCAAAATATCCTGATAGAGTATATCGATTAGATAAGGCTCTATATGGATTGCATCAAGCACCAAGGGCGTGGTACGAGACTTTATCCAACCATTTATTAGAGAACGGGTTTGAAAGGGGTAGGATAGATTGTACGCTGTTCGTTAAGAGAAAGGGAGAACACTTCATCTTGGTACAAGTGTACGTAGATGATATCATTTTTGGATCATCAGACGAACAAATGTGCAAAGATTTCGAGAAGGTGATGAAGTCGAAATTCGAGATGAGTGCAATGGGAGAGTTAAATTTCTTTTTGGGGTTACAAGTTGACCAGAAGAAGGAAGGTATGTTTATCCATCAGACGAAGTATGTCTACGACATATTGGAACGCTTCGGGATGGAAGGAACGAAACTGACTGCTCATTTCAGCACGCCGATTCAAGTGAATCACAATCTCGGACCGGGTACTGAAAGTGATACCGATGTGGATCCGACGTTATATCGGGCCATGATTGGATCACTTATGTATTTAACTGCTTCAAGACCTGACATCATGTTTGCTGTGTGTATTTGTGTTAGGTTTCAAGCTAATCCGAAGGAGATGCACATGAAAGCTGTGAAGCGGATTCTACGATACCTCAAGTCGAAACCGAAGCTGGGACTTTGGTATCACGCGGAGGGAGATCTAGAGTTGGAGGCTTTCACGGATTCTGACTACGGAGGATGCAGCTTGACGCGCAAATCAACAACTAGAGGTTGTCAATTCCTAGGAGGGAGACTGGTTTCCTGGAAATGCAAGAAACAGACGTCGGTAGCCGTGTCAACGTGCGAGGCCGAGTATGTTGCTGCTGGTAGTTGCTGCTCACAGGTTCTGTGGATACAACAACAATTGCGGGATTACGGTTTGGCTTACACTCAAACTCCCATTAGGATAGATAACCAATCTACAATTGCTATAACAAATAATCCAGTTTAACACAGTAAAACAAAGCACATAGACATAAGGCATCATTTTATTCGTGATTGTGCTGAAAAGAACTTAATCAAATTGGTAAAAGTGGCAACGGACGATAATAATGCTGACTTATTTACCAAAGCCTTTGATAAGTCACGGTTTGAATATTTAATTCAACTAAATGGAATGCGCAACCCAGAGTAATTTGACCTTAGTAGAAGTTTATTTCCTTTTATAGCTGTAGTATTTCTTTCTTTTTATAGTAAGTTTGCTAAATTAGGCTAGTTTCTATTTTTAGTAAATTAGTAGGTTATCTTCTTTTAATGCTATTTCTTATGAAAATCAAAAAAAAAAAAAAAAAAGAGAGAAAACCATAAAAACTCAAAAATAGAGAATATCAGAAAAAGAGTTAAGTCTTAGGTGCATAGGTTCAAAGTGACGAAAATTAGCATAGTCGTTACAAACTCTAAGTGTTTAAGATTTCACACATAATGCACCTAAAATTCTAAGTGTTATACTTAATTTTAGTTTGATGTGTTGGTAGGCATAATACATATAGGGAGTCTCAAGGCTAATAAAATATTCAAGAAAAAGTCATACGTGTCACTAACTTAGATGTATGACCAATCGGTATTAATTTTTATGTACAAGACATACAACTTTTGAGTCTAAATGAGGTATGCAAACTTTCTGGGGATGTATAGCAACATCAAATACATCTAAAAATGGAAAACATAGAAAAATCATAAGGAATCGAGAGTCAAAAACATGTAACTTTGTTGTACGTAAGTACAGACTTGTTGCCTCTGTTTTGATTCGGGTTAGCAAGATAAGTCGCTTTGTTGTACGTCGGTACAGACCTGTCACCGCTGTCTTGCTAGCTTTAAAAATAAACCTTAAGTCAAACTAAGACACTTTGTTGTATGAAAATACAGACCTGTGTCCGATGTTTGTCTTTCAAAGAAAGTTTGCACATACCAACAAGTAGAATCTTTATCTGTATGCCTTGATCATAAAAGTATGTCTATGTCTGAGTCACGTAAGATAATTTCATAAAAAATAAAAATGCCAAGGGATATTCCGAAATGTAGCATGTTTAAAGGGGTAAATACCAACAATCGGCTAAATGGGTATTTCACGACAAACAATCAAAGGAATAAAAAATTCCTAAGTGTGAAAGCTTAAGTACTGAAAGTGCGTATATGACACCGCTATCTGATTGAACCTTTCTTTGACTATGCTCATCAAAAATATTTTGTTAGGTGTTTAGCATAGGTTGTAAATTCTAATAAGTGTAGTTTAAGTCTAAATTAAATTTTTGTTTGTTCAAAATTTTATTTTTACTTATTTTTATTTTTATTTTTATTTTATTTTTATTTTTACTTAGGAAAAAGATCAAAAATTACTGAGGGTGCATTCATAGTTGAATAAAAAAAAACATTGCATGAAAATCTTGTGCTTAGGGTAAAAGATTTGGCATAGTTTATTCCGTTACACCATAAGATTGAAAAAGTTGAATTTATTTCAAAATTTTCGAAATTTTCAAAGTTTCAGGAAGTAATTCGAGTTTAGGTTAAACTCGAATTTGGGTAATCTCGAATCTGTTAGTAGATTCGAAAGTGGCCATAGACTCGAAGGTAGGTGGTATAAATAGGTTAACAGTAATGGTCATTACTCCATCTGTTTTCGAATCTGTTCCTTCGAATCTATCTGGCGATTTCGAATCTATTGTTCTCGAGTTTGACGATTTCACTAAAAACAACTATTTGTCGAGTTTCTTGCTTGTGGGTTCGATTCTACTCCTAGATCTAGGTATAAACAACTGGTTTGTACAAGATTTAAGTAGTCTTATACACCATTTAAGCCAAAATCACCGATTATTAAAGGTTTATTGGTCGAAATCTTGTTTTTCAAAATTACAAAGTTTGGACCGGTAAAGAGTCAAATTAAATGCAAACATCTGTGATTAGAACCTAGTAGGGCTAATTAATGTGATTTTCTGAGTCCAAAATGGTTAAAATCATGAATTTTGGTGATAAGTTGGGCCGACTAATTCGAATTTGTTCCTGACCAGTCTCGAGTTTGTCAGTAAACTCGAGAAGGTCTTTAAATTCGAATATGTCATCAAACTCGAAATAGAGTTACCTCGAATCTGTTTGTTCGAATTTGTCATTTTATTTGAATTATTCAATTTAAATTTAATTAAACTTGTAGAAATTCATATGTGTTGGATTTTGTACTTAAACAAGTTCAAAATAAAACAAATTTGAATTTAATCAAGTTTATTCATTTTTTTAATAATTCTAATATTTTATCTATTGTGCAGACATGGCGGATCGAGTGTTTGTGCCAAAGCATAATATGGTCGTTCCCCCTGACCATAATATCCCTGAAGCGCAGGGTTTCCGCCAGATGGTGGAGTTCCTAGTGGAATCCAGAAATTCATTTGCATTGTCCCATAACATCCAAATCGTTATTCCATATGTGCGGCAGTTTTATGAACATTTGCAAGTTGATTGTACCGTCACCCCAACAGTTCTAAGAACAAGGATAGCAGGACAGCCATTGGTATTTTCGGCTGATATGCTAGGTCAGGTTCTGCAGCTGGGGACTCAAGAGGAAGAAAATGGGCCTATAGACTTTCCTTTAAGTATTAGGCAAGCTGCTTTTCTGAGGATGGGATATAGCTTGGATGTTACTAAGGCATCCTATATGAAGAGTGGACTCATAGGGCAATGGAGATTTTTGGCGCACGTATTCATGGTGTGCTTTGCGGACAAGAAAGCGGGCTTTGATTATATCGTATCGAAGATCCAGTCAGGGATTATCGCATTGGTTTATAATCGGCGTTTCAGTTTCTCAGAAATGTTTTTCTCAGAGTTTGTTCATCAAATCACTGCTCCGGAACGCGAAAGATTGTTACTTTACCCCCGCTTCGTAATGATGCTCATCCGGAACTTCTTGCCAAATTTGCCGCAACTTAATGAGATTCAAAGTGTAGCGGTTATCGACAAAAGGATTTTTGCTGATTGCTCTGCGCATAGAGGAAGGTTAGCAGTTCCGGTCGAGCGACCTTTGTTTGGAGCTGTAATAGACAGGAACTTTGTAGCACCGGATGATGCCAATTGGGCAGGTGAAGTGGAAGTTCAGCTTCGACAGCCACAACAACAACAGCAACGACCGCTCCCTCAGCAACAGAGGAGACGCCCAAGATCTACAGCGAGTCAAACTCAGGCAAGTAGGCCTTCTACCAGTCAACATCAAGAGGCACAAGAAGCAGGGCCTTCAAGTGCACAACCCGAATATGAGCAGATAGCGCAAACATTAGAGGAAATCTGGGCATCTGGGCCTCATGCTAATGAAGAGATAACGGCTGAACTTGTCGATCAATTGCTAGAGCCTCCAGAAGGAGAAAATGATGTTCTTCGGGATGTCGATGAATATCAACCTGATCAAACCGGTAATGACATGTCATCGTCAGCTACTGAGTCTGAAGATATGGAAGAGATAGAGGTTGAAGTTCCAGAGTCCGTCACTACAGAACCGTCTGTCCAGATAGGAACCTGTGGATCGAGGTTAGTGGTGAATGAAGAAGATTCACGGCGACGAGCAACACCGGAGTCTGATGACTCTGATTTTGAAGAAGAAGAAGTTGCTCCATTATTGACAAGGCAAAGGGCTAAGCGTCATCGTTTTATGCAGGGAGCTACCTCAGCTTCAGCTGCACAACCTGAAATTCCTCAGCCTCAGGACCCTCAAATTACCATTCCACCATCACCACCACATGTTGAACCCTACATCCCATCACCCATCATTCCGACCCCAATACAATCCATTCCATCCACCTCATCCACCTACGCAGAGAATCAAACGTTTTTGCAACTAAAAGATAGAGTTGACTTCCAATAGATCCAAATCTTAGGCCTGACAACGGCAATCGGTGAAATTCAGAAGCATAATGCAAATCTAGATAATGAGAATGCCGACCTGAAAAAGATTGTGGACAAGGTACAGGAAGAGAACTTAGAGCTCAAAACTTTTGTCTCTGATCAAGCAGCCGAAATAAGATCGATGCGCTCCCTGATTGAGCAATTAATGAAAAATATAAAGGCTCAGGGGGAGACATCCTGCCGTGATCAAGTAGAAGTGCGCAGGGATCATCAATAATGATGATGACAATGGCAATGATCCCAGCACGCAAAGACAGAATGAGCCAGTAGATTTTTCTGCTGCTCAAGATGCTGAGACTCAGGGGGAGCCGAGTCAATCAGGAGCTAAAGAAGGAGAGGCCAATTCATCAAAGGTCTCAGAAAGTGAAGTGCGTGAAATAATTGACGCATTGATGGATATTGATGAAGTGCCATTAGATTTGGAATTTGATTTTGAAGATGATGTAGAGGACCTGGAAGAAGGGGAGTTTGTGCCAGAAAATGTACCTGATTGGAAATCTGGTGAGGAGGTTGTGATAGATGAGGACGATAATGTAAATGAAGTAATCATTCAATCCTAGCCTGTCACAGAACTATATGAGCATACTGATCAACATGTGATAGATATTGATGACATCAAAGTGGCTTTGGTAGATGACTCAGAAATGGAAGAGGCTGAAAGAGAGCCGAGCAGAGCTGAATTGCTAAATCTTTGGTTCCGCAAGGAAGAGAAGAAGACTGAGCCAAAAATAAAGAAGACGATGAGGATTCCAGGTGCAGAAAAGTTCTCTGGAGGTATTATTAGCTGGTTCTTCGACAGGGAACTGCAGCTTTTTATTCTAAAGAGAAGAGATGGTCTCCAATACTTGAGGCGCAAGCTTAAAGTATTCAATACATTGCCGAAGGTAGAGGTGAAGGAGCTAGCATGGAAAGAGTTGATCAATATCGTAAATGATCCCTATGCTGAAGTGATCGCTAAGATAATCAGACGAGAAGGGAGATCTGGAATGTTTGAGAGACTCCAACCGAGGTCTGGGAAAAGAGTAGAGGATACTTCAAGAATAGATCCTCATACAGGACGACCATGGGCGAAAATAGTTTACAAACCTGTCAAATGCTTAAGAAGGGTGCCAATGAAGAAGATGCCTCAAGATATTTTGAGCAACATGAAGTGGTGGTACCTTGATAATGAAACTGCTGAAGCTATCATGGAGGATCAAGATGACAAAGTCATTTTGAGAGTGTATGATCCACTGCATCTGATGAATCTGTCAAAGGACGATCTGAAGAAGCTTCAAGGCCAACATATCTTCTTTCATGAAGGATGGAGATCTGAAGCCAGAAAGTTCCAAAAAGTTGTCAGAGTATGAATAGATGCAAGTATATACGCAGGTAGTAGTATATATAGCTCTAGTACTTAATCAAGATGTAAATAGTTAGAAGCTATCGTCAAGGGGGAGTCTGTTGGTACACCCTGTGTGACGATAGCAGTCTAAGTGATCTAACATTTTGGTTTAAGTAATATTCAAAGTATTGAGTCTTAACGAGTGTTGGATATATATGTTTGTATATGTTTGGCAGTTATTGATTGTATGTTTGAACTTGGTGTAACGTATTACAAGAAGTTCAAACATAAAGATCAAAGATAAAATCAAACATAAGTTAAAAACATAAGTTTCAAACACATGTTTAATATGTGAAAGTCGAATTTAGGTTAAATTCGAATTCACAAGTTAATCAGATTCGAATCTGTTAGCAGATTCGAATGGGTTCCAGTAGGCAGATTCGAGAGTGTCAGATGGGACAAACTCGAATGGGCCTTGGGCCTGATTCGAGTTTGGCCCATGGCAGACTCGAATTAGCCTCTATAATTAGGGATAGACTCGAATAATTATCAGACTTTTTGCAGATTTCGAGAGAGATTAAGCAAAAGGCGATTTCGAGTTTATCATCAGTTTTAGTGTTGTTTCGGAGAGAATCAATTCGTAGGTGTGTCCGTCGTAGTTCGTACAGCTTATTGATAGTCCTCGTGTTCCTAGTGAGAGTTGTTACCGTCTATCCGTTAACGAGGATTTCACACTCGTTGACGGTTCCGCGTCTAGATAGATCTGTGTTAGGTAGACCTTACAAAAAATTCGGACCAATCCGAAATTCGGACCAAATCTCGGATCCAACAGAAATTCGGGTCCATCAGAAATTCGGAGCAATCCAAAATTCTTTGAAGACCTCCCCTTACGGGGCAGTCCTCAGCGTCTAGGTTCCACGTATTACAACACAATACGAGTTACAGATTTCAAATTAAACTTATGAAGGGTACAAGACTAATCTAATACATGTCACCATACAATCAAAGTAAATCTAACCATACCACCACATTTATCATCTTTAAATCTGTACCAGAAGGGTCGTTGAAGTAGTGATCTTTGAAAACTTCAGCTGATCTTTGGAAGTCCTAAGAACTAGGTCTGGCAGGTGCTTTCCCTTAATCTTTTCCTGCAAAAAGTTTAACAAGAACTATAAGCAATGCTTAGTGAGAATGTAGATTTATCAGATTACATGCATAACAACAAGCGGTAAGTGGGTATCTAGCGTGATATATCTTGACTGCCGCTACGCCCACGCATGATTGATACATAGTAATCAGAGTTGGATGATGTCTAGGCCATGCTCATGCTTTTAGTGGAAGCTATCCACTCATATTGGGCTAGCTACCAACAAACATCTTGGGGGGAGCATCAGAGTAATCAATACCAACTTTAATAGAACTGGCGACATAGCAAGGTCTAGAACAATAGACCGACAATGCTAAACGTGCTAAGCTGAATCAATACATCAAAGATGCGAGCAATGATGAAAGCCTAATTAAACAAGGTCATGATAGCAATATCAACTTATAACAATAACTGAATTGAACTGTAAGTACAATGTATGCAAGATGATAAGTCAAATAGCCATCATGATCCACAGGGCATCACCGAACCATGGAGAGAACAGGTCAAAATCCAGCTGAGCATAAATAAATGCCAAGATAAACTATCATCAACAATATGTCTCAACCGGAATCAAGCATGTAAAACTGAATATCTTTAATGCACAGGTTTACGATATTTAGATTGAGCTGTTGACTTTATCAAGCAGATTTCTCCACCACCAGAGTTATGTCAGCATTTAATCTTTGACTTTCTGGACTTTAGCTTGGCTTTATAAACTTTGACCCACTTTCAATAACTTTAATCTTTAATACTTTGTTCAGAATTTATCTGAACCTATCCAGAATTTATCATTTGCAAGAATGTTTACTTTAAAGCTTCCATAACTTATCATATCATATCACTTTAAGTTGAATCATTATCAAACATTGAAATTAATTTATTTGATTATGATAACTCATAGTATTTTCAAATGTACTTTACGCCCAAAACACACATATAAGTATATTACACACACTTACTAAAAATGATAAAGCTCTTATTTATTATTTTTAAAAGCATCCGAAATGGGCAATCCGAATTGGCCATTCGAATTCGGATCAGTGTCCATCCGAGATTGGCCATCCGAGCTTGATCATCCGAGTTCGGTCATCCGAAATTCGGATAGACATCCGAGATTGGGCATTCGAAATATGGCACCGAGTTTTGGTCTTATCCAAATTCGGTCCCATCCGAATTCGGATCCCAACACTTAGAAATTTTCCCAGATTGTTCTTGAAGTTGCAGTTTCGACACTTACGTGTTTTTAGATAAAAATTAGCCAAATCCATTTTATTAACATGCAATATAATCTATGGTTATATTAACATTATTGGGGTATTTTTACACTATTTTCCCCATCACAAACATATTAAATCACTCAAATTTGTCCAAAATAGTGTCTTTTCTCAAGAACACAAAACTTTACAAAAACTCAGATTTATTGCATTTTTGGACGATTTAACCAACAATTTTAGTTTCTGTAACTTCTAAAAGCTTCAATATATGATTTCCAACCATTATTACTAACATGCAACATCTCTTATTCAGATTTAAAAATCCGATTTTATGCATCTCTACTCTAAAAATAAAAACTAAAGCTTGAAAATTAGTTTTGTTACCTCAAACTCCACTAGAATCTTGATATTTGATGTTTGTTTGTTACTTCCATGACATAAATTCAGAATTTATTGCAAGAATTAATGAATTCTTGGTGAAGAAGAAGAGGATGGTCGTGGGTTTCTTTTGAGAGAGAGAGAAAGAGAAGAATTTTGGTGATAATGAGCATTTACTCAATTATTTTGACATTTATATTTTAAGTTTGCTATATTTACAATTTAACCCCTATAATTATGTATATTACATCTCTTTTAAATTCGATCATCTAATTAATTTGTAACATATATTTAACTTAATGAAATAAATTTCATTACTTACTTAATTAAATTACAATACAAATAATGTAATTGAGTTACATTATTAATTCAAGTATAGAAAATTAAAAGTTGGGTTAAAAGCTAGGTTGTTACAGAATGGGCCCCAACATGCACAAACTTCGTCCTTGAAGTTAGCTAAGTTTGAGCAGACTCGAATAGTAGCTTTCATCACATCTCTTGATTCCCAAGACTGATGCGAACCTTTGTGGTGTTTCCACTGAACGAGCACCATCTGTATCTCTTTATTGCGAAGCTTTTTGGTATTCGAGTCCATAATACACTCTGGCTCTTCAACCACGCGAAGCTTCTCATAAATTTGTAGATCAACATGTGGTATCTGAACTTCTCTTTCATCAACTAAGGTCTTTCGCAGATGACTTACATGGAATACCAGATGTATTCCCGCTAAATCTATTGGCAATTCAAGATTGATTCCCTATCTTTTCAACAATCTTGAATGGACCAATAAATCTTGGAACTAGCTTGTTTCGCTTTATAAATCTAACCACATTCTTCATTGGGGATACTTTCAGCATCACCCAATCGTCGACTGCAAAACTAATCGACCTATGATGATTGTCATAATAAGATTTTTGCCAGCTTTGAGCTTCAAGAATATTCCTTCTAAAAAGTTGAATCTTCTCATGAGTCAACTGTAGAAGGGCAGGACCCGCTAATGGCGATTCACCTGTTTGACGCCAACAGGTGGGAGTTCTATACTTTCTACTGTATAAAGCTTCAAAAGGAGCCATCTTGATCGTAGAATGATAAGTGTTGTTGTATGAGAACTTGACCAAAGGAAAATGGTCATCCCAGTTACCACCCAAATCAAGTATGCAGGCACAGAGCATATCTTCCAGAGTTAAGATAGTGCATTCACTTTGGCTATCTACATTAGGGTGATAAGTTGTACTCATGGAAATTTGAGTACCCGTCCTGTCTTGTAGCGCTTTCCAGAACCTTTAAGTGAAACGACTATCATGATCAGAGACGATAGACTTTCACACACCATGCCGAGAAATAACTTCAGTGATGTACATTTGTGCCAGTCTATCAAGGGAATACGTCTCTTTCATCGGTATGAAGTGAGCTGACTTCGGTAATCGATCGACGACTACCCAGATGGAGTCGTGCTGTCTCTTGGTTTTAGGTAACTTTGTAACAAAATCCATGGTTATATGCTCCCACTTCCACTCAGGAACTGGTAGTGGTTGCATATCTCTGAAAGGTTTCTGATGTTCTGCCTTAACCATCTGACAGACTCTGCAGCTTTCAACAAATCGTCCAATGTCTTTCTTCAGCCATGGCCACCAATAATAAGCTTTTAAATTCAAGTACATCTTTGTGCTATCATGATGAATAGATAACTTGGACTTGTGGGCTTTAGATAGAAGAGTGTTGTGGATAGAACCATATTTAGGAATCCAGATTCGGTTTCCTTTGAGACATTGAAGTCCCAAATGATTAATAGACAGAATTTGCAGTTGCCCTTTGACATTTTCAGAACAAAGATTTTCTTCCTTCAGCGCTTCGGCTTGAGCAGATTTGATATCTTCAATAAGATCAAAAGAGAATACAACTGGAGTCAGGACATAGCAACACTTTTCTGGATATACTTTTCTACTCAAAGCATCCGCGACCACGTTGGCTTTGCCGGGATGATATAGGATCTCGCAATCATAGTCTTTGATGAGCTCCAAAGACCGTCACTGTTTCATGTTCGGATCCTTTTGAGTAAATAGGTGTTTTAGGCTTTTATGGTCAGTGTAAAGTTGACACCTAGTACGATAGAGATAGTGACGCCAAATCTTCAGTGCAAAGGTAACGACATCCAACTCAAGATCATGAGTTGGTGCACTTTTCTCGTAATCTTTCAATTGCCTTGAAGCATAGGAAATAACTTTTCCTCTTTGCATGAGGACACAGCCTAAACCTGTACCAGATGCATCGCTAAAGACAACAAAGTCATCATTTCCCTCTGGTAAGGCTAGGATTGGCGCTTGAATGAAATTTAGTTTTAGAGTCTCAAATGTCTTTTGCTGTATATCAGACCATACTAAAGGAGTATTCTTCTGTATTAGCATCGTGAGTGGTACAACAATCTTTGAGAAGTCCTTTATGAATCGCCGTTAGTAACCATCCAATCCAATGAATCTTCTGATTTCAGAGGCGTTGCGAGGTGTTTGCCACTTCTGAACAGCCTCGACTTTGGAAGGATCAACTGAAATACCTTCGCCAGATACGACATGGCCAAGGAATTGGATCTATAAATATAACAAAATAGAAGTTCAAGTTTTTATTGATACAAGGAAAGCATAGGAAATAGCTCGAGAGAATATAAGGTTATACCTGTCTGAGCCAGAATTCACACTTCGAAAATTTTGCGTAGAGCCTTTCTTTTCTCAATAACTCTAGAAGTTGACGCTGATGAAGAACATGATCAGCCTCCGTTTTGGAGTAAATCAGAATATCGTCTATGAACACGATAACTGACTTATCCAACATAGGTCTGCACACGCAATTCATAAGATCCATGAACGCCGCTGGTGCATTTGTTAGACCGAAAGGCATTACGAGAAATTCGTAATGACCATATCTCATTCGAAAGTCCGTCTTTGGAATATCCTCTTCTTTGACTTTTAGCTGATGATACCCAGAACGAAGATCAATTTTGGAGAAATAACTTGCTCCCTGTAGCTGATCAAATAAATCATTGATTCTGGGCAGAGGATACTTATTCTTGATAGTGACTTTGTTCAACTCACGATAGTCGATGCACATACGGAGAGTTTTGTCTTTCTTCTTAACGAATAAGACAGGTGCACCTCACGGAGATGAACTAGATCGGATAAATCATTTCTCTAACAGATCTTGCAATTGTTTTGACATTTCCTGCATCTCTGCAGGCGCAAGTCTGTAGGGAGCTTTGGCAAATGGAGCCGCACCAGGAACTAAGTCAATGCCGAATTCGACTTGACTTTCTGGTGGCACTCCAGAGATATCACCAGGAAATACGTCTGGGAACTTACAGACGATAGGAATATTATATACAGATTTCTTGTTGACTTCAACGATAGATTCAGACGAGACAAAACACAGATATGATTCGTGACCCTTAGTCAGATATTTATGCGCTTTCTCAACAGATATAAAGCAATGGGCATCTTTTTGTTTGTCGCCTTTGATTTCCAACACTCGGCCGTCTGAAGACTTAATTCTGATGATGCGGTGGTTGCATACGATCGTAGCCTCGTTGTTCGTTAAACAGTCCATGCCGATAATAACGTCGAACTCTTTTAATGGAATCAGAATGAGATCGAGATTAAATACAACGTTGTTGACGAGTAGAGTGCGATTTCGATACACAGAATCAACCATTACATAATTGTTACTGGCCGTCTCTATATCAAGTATAACCGAAAGCTTTGAAGGAGATTTAGACAGTCTTTGAGCAAAAACAGTCGATATGTATTAACGACTTGCACTGGAATCAAATAGTACGCGAGCAGGTATTGAATTTAGTAGGAACATACCAGTAACCACGTCTGGGGTTTCCTTTGCTTCCTCCGCTTTTATCTGAAATGCTTGAGTCCTTGTAGTTGGAGTTGCAGCTGAACTTTTCATTGTAGAACCTCCGGCGGATGATTGTGATTGACTTCGGCGACCACTCTGACACTGATACATAAAGTGTCCATGCTTCCCACACTTTGCACATCCAAGACCCCGCTGGGACATTCTTTGCTGTTGTGCCCGATCTTGCTATACACATAGCAAGTAACGTCATCAGGATTACACAGACCCATGTGCGATTTCCTACATAGTTTGCAAAATCGCGGTTCATTCGTGAGAGCATATGCTTGAGCCTTTTGAGGGGAACTGTACTGTTGAGATTGCTGGGACTGGGATTTGTTGGGCTTGAAGAACTTGCCGAATCTTTGCTTCTTTATGGGAGAGGGACATGTCGGGTTTGTCTGTGGAGCATAAAGCTGATCACCATATTCTAAGAATCCTCTCTCTATCTGCCTTGCTGCTTCAACCATCTCCAGATAAGATTTATACTTCATCGCGCTCATCGGGTGTCTGTACCTCGGATTCAGACCTCCACGAAATCGGTTCATCTTTCTTTCCTCAGTGGCTACTTGATACGAAGAATAGCCACAGAGCCATGGGAATTCGTGCTTATACTCGTCTACTGATTTGGTTCCTTGGGTTAAATGCATCAATTGGACCTCCATTTTGTCTTGTTGGTCAACAGGACAATACTTTGCGTTAAACATGTCAAGAAACTGGTCCCACTCTAACGTCTGGATGACCTCTTCTCCATAAATACTTCTCCGTGTCTTCCACCAGGCACGAGCAGCGCCGACAAACAGAGTAGTAGCAAAACTTACTTTCTTTGAGTCTAGGCAATCAGAGATTCTGAAGATTTCTCTAGTTTGACTGATCCAATCCAAAGCTTGGATTGGATTTATTGTACCCTCAAAGTTCAGGGCACCGCTTGCTTTAAAATCTTTAAACTTACAGCCTTTCAGCTGTTCGACTTGGGTATCCGGGTTAGAGTTATCAGAATCAGACTCATCATTTTGGGCTTGTTTATCTTTTCGCTTATTCTTCTTATCAGCACGTCTCTTAGCTTCGGCCTCATCTCTGGCCCGAAACTGTTCTTGCATATTCTGATTTTGTTGCTCAGATTGTTGGGCTAACAGCTGTTGTACCATTTCAAACATTTGTTGGGGAGTCATATTGTTGGGGAAATAACCTTATCTTGATATCTTTACTGAATATTAAAAATCATGTAATTATCAGTTTATAGACTTAGAGCTATGTACCCTTATTCCCATCCTAACAGTCTGTACATCCTATCTCAGTTCAAACCACCTAAATGATTGATACATATGTATTGCTTCAGTTTGAGATCAAGTATTACCCACATAATACTTGATTCACTCAAACTATCGGCTCTAAAACCATCCTGTGAAGACCTCCCCTTACGGGGAAGTCCTCAGTTTCTATGTCCCACGTATTGCAACACGATATCAATGATCACTAAGATAGAGTAATTAAGTTGCGGAATTATGAATTACAGTACTAACATTAGGATTAAGTTTAATACAATTTTAATACGAGTTACAGATTTCAAATTAAACTTATAAAGGGTACAAGACTAATCTAATACATGTCACCATACAATCAAAGTAAATCTACCCATACCACCACATTTATCATCTTTAAATCTGTACCAAAAGGGTCGTTGAAGTAGTAGTCTTTGAAAACTTCAGCTGATCTTTGGAAGACCTAAGAACTAGGTCCGGTAGGTGCTTTCCATTTATCTTTTCCTGTAAAAAGTTTAACAACAACTATAAGCAAGGCTTAGTGAGAATGTAGATTTATCAAACTACATGCATAACAACAAGCGGTAAGTGGGTATCTAGTGTGATATATCTTGACTGCCGCTACAGCCACGCATGATTGAGACATAGTAAGCAGAGTTGGATGTTGTCCAGGCCACGCTCACGCTTTTAGTGGAAGCTATCCACCCATACTGGGCTAGCTACCAGCAAACATCGGGGGGGGGGGGGGGGGGGGGGGGGGGAGAATCTTAGTAGTCAATACCAAGTTCAATAGAAATTGCGACATAGCAAGGTCTAGAACAATAGACCGACAAGGCTAAACATGGTATGCTAAATCAATACATCAAAGATGAGAGCAATGATGAAAGCATAATTAAACAAGGTCATGATAGCAATATCTACTTATAACAATAACTGAATTGAAGTGTAAGTACATGTACGCATGATGATAAGTCAAATAGCCATCATGATCCACAGGGCATCACCGAACCATGGTGAGCACAGGTCAAAATCCAGCTGAGCATAAATGAATGCCAAGATAAACTATCATCAACAATATGTCTCAACCGGAATCAATCATGTAAAATTGAATATCTATAAGTCACAGGTTTACTAGTATTTTGACTGAGCTATTGACTTTATCAAGCAGATTTCTCCACCACCTGAGTTATCTCAGGATTTAATCTTTGACTTTCTAGACTTTAGCTTTGCTTCATAAACTTCGACCCACTTTCAATAACTTTAATCTCTAATACTTTGTTCAGAATTTATCTGAACCTGTCCATAATTTATCATTTGCAAGAATGTTAACTTTAAAGCTTTCATAAGTTATCATATCATATCACTTTAAGTTGAATCATTATCAAACTTTGACTTTAATTGATTTGATTCTGATAACTCATAGTAATTTAAAATGTACAATATGCCCAAAACTCACATATAAGTATATAACACACACTTACTAAAAATGATAAAGCTCTTATTTATTATTTTTATAACCATCCGAAATGGGCCATCCGAATGGCCTTCCGAATTCGGATCAGTGTCCATCCGAGATTGGCGCTTCGAGCTTGATCATCCGAGTTCAGTCATCCGAAATCCGGATACACATCCGAGATTGGGCATCCGAAATATGGTACCCGAGTGTTGGTCTCATCCGAATTTGGTCCCATCCGAATTCAGATCCCAACACTTAGAAATTTTCCCAGATTGTTCTTGAGGTTGCAGTTTCGACACATAGGGTTTTTACATAAAAATTAGCCAAATCCATTTCATTAACATGCAATATAATCTATGGTTATATTAACAGTATTGGGGGTATTTTTGCACTATTTACCCTGTCACAAACATATTAAATCACTTAAATTTAACCAAAATAGTGTGTTTTCTGAAGAACACAAAACTTTACAAAAACTCAGATTTATTGCATTTTTGGACGATTTAACCAACGATTTTAGTTTCTGTAACTTCTAAAAGCTTCAATATATGATTTCCAACCATTATTACTAACATGAAACATCTCTTATTCAGATTTAAAAATCCGATTTTAATGCGTCTTAACTGTAAAAATAAAAACTAAAGCTTGGAAATTAGTTTTGTTACCTCAAACTCTACTTGAATCTTGATATTTGATGTTTGTTTGTTAGTTCCTTGACTTAAATTCAGAATTTATTGAAAGAATTAATGAATTCTTGGTGAAGAAGAAGAAGATGGTCGTGAATTTCTTTTGAGAGAGAGAAAGAGAAGAATTTTGGTGATAATGAGCATCTACTCAATTTTTTTGACATTTATATTTTAACTTTGCTATATGAAAATTTTAACCCCTATATTTATGTATATTACATCTCTTTTAAACTTGATCATCTAAATATTTTATAACATATATTTAACATAATTAAATAAATTTCATTACTTACTCAATTAAATTACAATACAAATAATGTAATTAAATTACATTATTAATTCAAGTACAGAAAATTAAAAGTTGGGTTAAAAGCTAGGTTGGACCAAATCTCAAATCCATCAGAAATTCGGACCCTTCTGAAATTTGGGTCCATCAAAAATTCGGACCCATCTGAATTTGGTGTCCAAACTCCAATCCATCCGAACTTTTGACTTTCAGTGCTTCCAGAGGCCATAACTTTTGACTGGAACATTGTTAGAGGGCCTACCATACGCCAAAACGAAGCTTAAAACGAGATCTATGATTTCTTAAATTGGCAAAGCCAGTTTGGTCAGATTTCGAGGCCCAATTCCACTACAGAAAAAAGTTACATGCATTTTTCTTTCGAGAAGCTGAAAAACCAATGTCCAAAAGTCATTTCTAATCCAAGTTTCACCAATTTACCAACATCGGATGCATCCGAACTTGTGATGTTTCTGAGTTTTTCCAGTTTCCAATCTAGAAGATCCATCTTCTATGGTCCACAATCATGACTCAAGGATTTTCCACACATGAGAAGACTGTCGAAGAGGAGAAAGTTGATATATCTCCAGTTTGTCTCATGAACCACTCCAAACAGGTACAAAGTTCTTCATCTTCGTTTGATTTATCTGATATGCAATCTTTATCTGATTTTAAATCTAGTGATGAATGTGATGAACTGCATGCTCAACTAAATGATTTAAAGAATGAATTGATTGCTGAAAAAGAACAATTTACTGTTTATAAAAAGAAATGGCTAAACAACTATGAATTGTTAAAGAAATGTTAATTGAAAAAGTAGATGCTGAGGATAGGAATACTTACCTTAAGAGTTGTATGGATACAATCACTGAGGAAAAGAATTCCTTGAAGTCTGAAATGTTTGTTCTATCAAGACGCTTAGAGTCCATAAGCATGTAAAACTTAGACAATCTGGGTAAATACAAAATGATAGAAGAAGAGAGAATAGGTTTGTACTCATGGATAAAAACCCTAGATGATGAATTTCTAAAACGGGGTCAAACTGAACAAACTATTCATATAAATCAACCCAAAGAGACTAGGCTTTATCATTCCGATCAAGGAATTAGTTTTAAAAATCATAAGTATTTGGAAAAGGTTCAATCTGTTTTACATATTTTCTATTACATGAGATATATGGGTGCTGGGTTTAAGTCCTTTTTTCAATCATCAGAAGAAGTCTTAACCCAAGAGAATTAGAAAAGAAGTGAGAATAAATAAAAGGAAATTTCTTTTAAATATGATGAACTAAATGAGAGTTATCCTTATAGAGTACCTACTCAAGAGGAGGACTTCTTGTCTACCTATTCATCAGCTGAAATGAATTCCGAACTTGTCAAACCAATCCCTCTTCCTTATGTTCCTACAAAAGTTTTTCAACATAAAATAAATGTTTTAGAAAAGGACTTAAGGTCAGATCGAAAGAAAGCTCTTGGTTATCAAGAAGCTCTTCTTAAAAGCGAAGAGAAATTGGCAAGACAAACTTTTGAACAAAATGTAGAATTAACCATTTACAAAGAAAAGTTTGACACTGTTTCGTAAAGGTTAAATTCTCATTTAAAAGATTTAAAAGTTTCTCATCCTCCCAAAGCCCCACTTGCATCATTCGACAAAGGTAAAGCTAAGATTGAAGTACCT
Source organism: Centrapalus pauciflorus (assembly GCA_020465985.1). Taxonomy (NCBI): domain Eukaryota; kingdom Viridiplantae; phylum Streptophyta; class Magnoliopsida; order Asterales; family Asteraceae; genus Centrapalus; species Centrapalus pauciflorus. Next base: position 32,604 of record JAANYP010002761.1, read on the forward strand.
TCTGTCATTTTTGAAGGCGAGTGTTCAAAAAACTTCAAAAGCTGAGGTTTCAAAGAAGACTCAGTGTCAATCTGAGTCTTCCAAGAAACCCACTCACCAAGGAAATGTCTCTAAGTCTAAGTCTTCCAAACGTACAGACTCTCAATGTTTTGTTCCTACAGATCACGCAAGAAGGAATCCTAAAATAACACCTCTTGATTTTCAAAGTTTCTTTGTGAAAATGGAAGTCATGCCTGAATCTTTTGTGAAAATCGATAAGAGTGTTAGTGTGTTTGGAAAGGATGTTGCTAGTAATCCTTTGAAATACTCTTTTTGCAATCTGTTTCAATTATGTCCAAAAAGTTTTCGGCGTGCTGTTCCTGAAATGACTAAGTTTGTACCTTATTCTGAAAAACAGAAATGCTGCCAATCTAAGAAAACAAAAGTGCGTGCCTCTTCACTGCCTGACAAATTGGAAAAACCATCGCCAAAGGCCAAGCCCAAGGCATTTCCAAAGTCACCCAAGCCAAAGGTTGTTCCATAACCTAAGGCCGTTTCAAAACCAGTTGGACCCATATACAAATGGGTGCCAAAAGGTTATGCATTTAAACAAGTGTCAAATGTTAAATGGAAACCTAGTGTTGTGTTGATACGTGACGATGGAAATGCAAAATCTAACAAAGAAAGGACCCATCTATCGATGGGTACCAAAGTGGTTTAATTTTATGCAGATGGTTTTCTAATCACTTCAGACTGGAACCCGCACTTCATAGCAATGGCTTTTTTTTAGTTTAGATCAATGGCCGGACTTTAGTGAAATAGATTCTACTTACTTCCATGTAGAACCAGTGCTTCAAAGTAATGGCTTCTACATCAAGACAGATCAGATGTCGTTCTTTTATGTTTAGATGGTTCCTAAACACCCAGTTTAGAACCCGTGTTTCCGCAACTTTTCTGGAATTTCCCTACCTTTTATGCTTATCAGTTTGAGTTTGAGTTTGAGATTCATTCTACAAATTCACTCATAACATTTTACGTTTCGCTGTTACCGTTCTTTTTCGCAGGGGGAGTTTCAGATGCGCTCTGAAGATGACATCTTAACTAAAAGTGTGTAAGCTTTCTGAATACTCTAAATGCATACTTTAAAAGGTTTTGTTAGAATAATCTATTTCTTTGACTGAATAAATTTCCACCAAGATTAATCGATCTAATCTTCGTGATGATTTTGATCTCATTCTTCTTGAGATTCTCTCAAATATTATGATTTCTCCCACATATTTTGATTCTCTCATACATCAAGTTTCTCCCATACAAGCTAAGTCTTTGATGATAGTCTGATTCATCTCCAAATCTCATATCAGTCTCTCTATCGAAGTTCTCTCATACAGTCTCTCAAACTTGCAAAGATATTTCATTCCACTCTCATTAATCTTCTGAAATATCCCATGAGCTTAACTGCTATATCCTTCAAGATATCATGTTGACTCCAATGATGCACAATATGTGTGATTAGGCATATATATCACTCCTATGGTCTAAACCAGAGCTAGAAGACCTACCCAAGGAGCAAACCACTTTAGTTTGCATGAGTAAGGGTTCTCAGGTCAATTAGTTGAGGAGTGTTAGTTACCACGGGGTACTAACAGGGTCGAGCATAGATAAAATGCAAATGAGAGGGGTTATCAAAAGGATATGGGGTCCATCATGAACTAACAATGCTACGCTTTATTTCTATCATTGTATTTTAAAAGTAAGCTGGTGGGAGTACAGTTGAAAAATAACGAGAGCTGAGGGGTGAGAAACGATTAAAAGAAAAAGAAAATCCTACCGACACCGTGTCAGTCTTTCGGGTTTCCTACATCTGCTATCAAATTTCATGTGTTGGAATTAGGTATTGAACAACACGTCATGGACCCAGTGACGCATGCACCTAACCCCCTAGCTGCTCAGTCGTCTCTTAGATGGCTTCTGTTTCAATTCACACGGAGTTATATCACATACCCCCTAGCTACTCAGTTGATATTGAAACAAGGATGACATCCTCTCCGGTCTCCGACTTCAATTGATGCACTTTAAGTCTAGAGCTTAATGTTATACCCTTCTAGGACACATGGAGTCCACAGTCTGCGTGACTATAAACAGCTTGTCTACCGAGACAAAGCCAGAACAAATAAGAGTGATTCTTTCATGATCAAGGATTTCACGATGATTATTTGGAAATCCTACCAGTGTTAACGTCACGCCAGCACTGAACATAGGTAATATAGACTTAGTTTATTGTGCAAACAGAACTCCTATGTAGAATTTGGATTGTTACTTACAAATGAATTTGTTTCATTTTCTTATATTCAGGTTGCAAAGCCATGAACTTCACTATAATCCTTTTGGTCCTTAATATTTTGTAATGAGGGAGAGTTTATTGTTTTGAAGGGGAGAGAAATTTAATGATGTAAATGTTTATATTTTGTTATTGAGGGGAAGAGTTACTGATTGTGTTTGTAACATGAGAGAGTCAAGTACTTCTGTGTCAGTAATGTTCTTAAATGTAATATTTTCTTTCTGATTCTGTAATCATCTATTTCCACAAAGAAAGAAGATTTGAAGACACATTGAGGTTGTTCATTTGAAGGGGAGAGCTGAAGTGATTACATAATGATCATAATTCTCATGATCATCATGAGTTGGAGAATGTTCTGAAAGGACTTGAAAAGTATGCTGAAGTTCTTAACGGGAGAAAGACCTACTAAATTCTAGGGGAGAGCCACCAACGTGCCTGAAAGATTTAGGGGGAGAGTCATCTGAAGAAGATCAATGAGTTATGTCAAAGTTCAGATACCAAAGTTACTTCAATGTTCAGAGATCAAAGTTTAGAGCCCAAGACTTCAGAAGAATACAAGCCTTGATTACAAGAAGTGGGAGATTGTTAGAAATTTTATTTTCTTGAAATTCAAGCTTGTGTAATAACGCTTAATTGTAATTGTTTAATTATACACTAAAGGGGAGATTGTTATCCCTAAAATAGTGTATATTTAAATATAATAAAAGTCTAACTTCAATTTGTAAATAAGAATAATTTACTTTGGGGGGAATCTCAATGTCATAGACTTTGAGGGGAGTGTTTGGACAAACTCCCAAAGTAAGCTTAGGTATATATAGTGTTGTTCTTCTAGGGTTTCGAAAAGTGTTGGAGAAGCCTCCAATCTAGCCTCCACCTAAGTGTGTTTTTTAGTGTGAAATTCCTAGAGATTGAGTGTCAAAATTCTCTCTTGTAATCTTCATATTCTTAATACAAATCGTTTGTTCATCAGTAGAGGATTCAGGAAAATCAGCATCGATTGGTTCTGGGCATGGTACATCCATTATATCATTTCACTTATTCACATAGGGTGAACGAATATAGTCATCATCATGTCCACTGTGATTTTCAGGCTCCACTCCGGATGATGTGGAAGCTTCAGAGTCATTTTCTTTTGCATTTTAGTACAAAAGATCAACAAAGCTGAAGTCCCCTGAAACTTATTCAACATCAACTTTAAGTGAAGGGTTTGTAGACTCTTCAAAGGTGACATTGATGGATTCATGTACCACCTTTCTCCTGGGTTGTATACTCTGTAAGCTTTGGAAACTGCTGAGTATCCAACAAACACTCCTTCATCAGCTTTGGGTTCAAATTTAGCCAGCTGATCCCTTTTGTTCAGAATGAAACAAGGGCATCCAAATACATGGAAATAACTTATATTGGGCTTTCTCCCTTTGAATAGTTCATAAAGACTTTCATTGAACCTTTATACCACAAAGGATCTATTTTGAGTTAAACAAGCAGTGTTGAAAGCTTCAGCTCAAAATGATGAAGGGAGACCTGATGCACACAACATGGTTTTAGCAGCTTCTATAAGGCTCATGTTTCTCCTCTCAGCAACTCCATTTTGTTTTCGAGTTCTTACAACTGAGAAGTATTGAGAAATGCCTTTTTCTTCATAGGAGTCCTCAAAAGTACCGTTTTTAAACTCGAAACCATGATCACTCCTGAGCTGCTTGACTTGGGTTGAATTTAGAACTTCCATCTTTTTTATAAAGCCAACAATTTCTCTGGCAGCCGATCCCTTAGTCTTTAGAAAGATTACCCATGGGTACCTGGAGAACTCATCAACAATTACTAAGGTGTATCTTCTTCCTCCTAGACTTGAGACATTAACAGGTCCAAACAAGTCCATATGGATTAAGAAGAGAGGTGAATCAATAGAGAAATTATGTTTAGGCTTAAAATATGTTTTTCTTTGCTTACCCTTCTCACAAGCTAAGTAGAGTGTATCCTTAACAAAGGTTATGGAAGGAAATCCTGTTACTAACTTTTTCTTTCAGAGTTTGTTGATATTCTTGAAGTTCAGGTGTCAGAGTCTTTTGTGCCATAACCAGTTGAGGTCTGCATTGCTCCTTGATATAAAACAGGTTTCAGTTGTTTGATCAACAAATTTCATATCTACAATGTATAGCCCTTTCTTTCTTCGTGCACACAACACAACTTTACCCTGAGGATCCAGTATGTACCCTAGGTGCTGATCAAAGTTAACCTAGTAGCCAGCATCACATAGTTGACTAATGCTTACAAGGTTGTGTTTTAGCCCAGACACATAGGCTACTTTGTTGAAAATTGCAGCACCGGCACGCAGAGTGCCATATCCTTTTATGGATCCTTAGACATTGTCACAAAAAAGTGACACTTGTACCTTGTTCAGGCTTAGGATTACTCAGCAGATCCTTGCAACCTATCATGTGGCAAGAGCAGCCACTGTCCAAGTACCAAAACTAGTTTGGTTGTTTAACCTGTAGAGTAACAAGAGGAAACTAGTTGGGATGAGTTCTCAATCTTCATCAACATTTGTTGATGGACCACTTAGATAAACACTAATATTTCCTATTTGGATTGTATATGTCGAAATACCATCCTAAACAACATTGTTACTTCCAACACTGCTTGATTTTGCCGTATTAGAATTAACAGTGTCAACGGGCCTTATGTCCCTAATTTCAGGACAATCTTTGGCCGTGTGAGTTTTCTTTCCACATCTGTAACATTTATACTTTTTAGATTTTTTTGAAAGAAGAACTCTTAGAAACACATTCTGAATTTTTTCTGTTGGTCTTATCAATAGGTTTTAAAAAAATTTGACTTATTTTAGACAGACCAGCAGATTTTATACGAAGATCCATTGTAATAGCTTTTCCTGTATCTTCTTTCATTTTTTTAGGAGGACATAAATCAAAGATAGGACATTTAACCATGTTTTGTCCTTCTAAGTGTTTGGAAAACTTATTCCCAATTTTCTCAGGTTGAGCAACGGCTTTGCCATTGCCTTTACTGTGTTTTGATGACTTTTGCAAACTTGTGGTAGCATGGTCATCTTGTTTGGTTTTAAAAAAAGATTTTCTTTCATTTACAACCAGTTTGCCACTATGATTTAAAAACTTATTTGAAACCATAGTAGTTTTACTTCTAACATGAGATTTACTCTTGTTGGTTGCATGTTGTTTTCTTTTTGAGAATGTATTTTCAAAGAATTCAGCATTGAATGGATTTATAGGTTTCTTACCATTAGTCTTGGCCTCAAAACCTGTCTTATTGATAGGTTTAGCAGCCAATACTATAGGTTTAGCACCTTTTCCATTAAGTTGTCCATGTGAGGCAATTGGGCACTTAGCAGTGTAGTTTGATGGAGAACACATCCCATCACCAGACTTCTCAACTTTCTCACATGAATTGTCAGTATTTTGAGGCTTGAGAAACCTGTTCATTGAAATCAACTTTCCATTTACATTTTGAATAAAAGTATTTTTGAAGTTCACAAAGAGTAGCCAAATCTGTTTCTAGATTCTTGATTTCAACTATTGAAGTTGCTATATCAAGGTCTCCTCCAAGATATACTTGGATTTGAGCAGGAATTTGCTCATGGGTACATTGATTGACTCTTTTAGCAGAATGGCACAAAGAGTCAACAATATTTTGAAGCTCTGAACGCTTTAAGTCTGTTTTTCTCTTTTCTTCTAACAAAATTGTGTTGATGTGTTAGCTTCATCAAGCTCAGTTTTCAACTTATGAAAGCTGTCAAGTTCATTAGTTTTTAGTTCAAGATTACTTTTTAATTTTAAAATCTCAAATTTTAAAGCATCCTTCTTCTCAATAGCAGCTTTTAGATCCACAAACAAGTAATCAAGCATCATTGTGGGATTCCAGTTTTCTAAAGAGCTAAGAGCTTCAACTTCTGCAAGATGTTGTTTGAAGTCATTTGTAGAATGAACATCAGTATTGGCGACCAAACAGTTGTTTTCTTCCTCATCAAAGGATCAGTCAGAGTCTTCCCAATTGTAACATCCGGCATTAAACCAGGTTAGCAACTACGACCTAATCAGTATTTAATTGCCAATTATAACCTAATCAGTGGTCATTAGAAATTAATCAAAGTGATTAACAAGGTTCATGAAGAAATTCAACTCAATTAGAATCAAATTCATCGGTGCGATGAATCGGGAAATCAATTAATCCGATAGATTTACGATATGAAGGATTAATTCAACTAAGTACATAATTAAATTATGCTTAGTGACACTAATCATACACTAATACAATTACTTAACATTAATTATGCAAGACTAAAACAATTCATTAAAACAATGCATTCAAAAGTATTTATGAATTTACAAGAAAAGAGAAATACAAGAATACATTTCTAAATACTTTTATAGAAAAAAAATAGAAATACATGAAAAATACTTCAAAAATCCGGCCCTATAGGGGGTGCTTTTTAGTGGTTGACTTCAAATATTTTATTTAAAAAACATTCTACTTTAAACAGCATCATTTTGTTTAAAAGTGCACACAACCTTTGTCTCCCATGCTTTTCATCATTTGAAAGACCAAATTTCTTCTATAAATAGAGAAGCCTTTCATTCATTTTAATCACACCAAAATATCTCTTTCTCTCCTCTCCAAAACTGGATCCACACACACACACACACATTACAAACACTTTCATTCAAGTGTTCTTGGTGAGATGTAGACTGATCTTTACTTCTAAGACTTTGCATGAGGACATGGAAACAAATTCCATAATGTGTAAAACCTTTTCACAAAGAACAGAACACTTACTTGAGTCAAAACTGTTCAACAGGCATGAACAGCTTAGACAATTTCTGTCAAACCTGTCCAACAGTTATGGACAGCTTTGACAATCTGCCAAGTTACAACTAATGTAACAGTGTAAACCAGACTTAGGCTGATTTTGAAAATCACTTATTAGGTTTTAATAAGGAATTGAAAGCCTTAAATTCTCCCCTTAACTGTATCAATCATGTTTGATTAGAAATCTCCTTATATGATATAGAACAGGTTTGACTGACGGCTTTTTTTTTTTGCCTAAAACTACTCCTTTGCCCTATATGGGGACTTTTAGACTTACTTTCACGACCTAAATTCAAACTTGCCTCGAATTTTAGTCTTAAATAAGATCAGTTCACAATCCTTATTGCAATGCATCCATTGCACATAAGTGAGCTCAGAAAGAAATTAAAACCATAAACGTTATTCCGTAAAAAAACTACAACAATTTACAACGAAACATTAAGAACGACCTTAAATTGACTCCCACTGAAACAAGGTTACATATGTAATAATACCCATATGAGCAACATGCTCACGAAAGATCATTGGTGTTAGACCTCTAGTTAAAGAGTCTGCTAGCATAGATTTTGTTCTTATATTTAATTAAAAACTGTTTATCTTGAACTCTCTCTTAACAAATATAAACTTTGTAAAATTTCTATTATTGTTGAAATAAAGTACTGCTGATTTATTATCATGATAAATCCTTAGTGGTGTTTTAATGCAATCAATACTTGCAACACCGTGATAAAATCTCGCAGCCAAAATCCTTTATTTGATGTCTCGTAATAAGCAATGAATTCTAGAATCACATTAGAAAGAGCTACAAAAATCCAATTACCAGACTCTTATGCTTTTACTCCTACTGGCAAACATGTTACACTCAGATGTAGAATAACTGCTATTTAGCAACTTGTAGAATAAAAGTTAGAAAACCAAATGATCTCAACAGTTTCGACTTTCATATGTTAGCATATTTTATTTTGTTTTTTATAAATTGCACATCAAATGGTTAAAATCTTTTGTATCTTATTTCTTTCATAAATAGTTATTTGAGCACTTAAATCATTTTGGCTGTAGGTGTAACTTCAAGTTTACAACCTTTAATGTCAATCTACTCGAAACAATATCGATACAACTCTTTCGTGACAATCCAAGTATACTTCAAAAATTGATCTATAAGTATATAAATACTGTAGGTTCCAAAAGGTTTTCCAAGTATCTTTAGATTAACTGTAGAGGTGGGGGGGGGGGGTGAGTACTATTAATCATTTATCACACAAATTTTTCTCAATGTTTGTAATTATGTATTAGCAATTGTTAAGATTACAAACAAGTTTGGATTGTGAAAATATCCGAACAGAGATTACATATATGAAATATAGATTTTGACTAGTCTAGGACACGCTCAAACTAGTTACAATGATAAGACTCACTAAGGTTCACTCACAGTATACACACTCAGTGTTTACAAGACACAGACTAATTAACTTTGGAAAACTGAATAGCTTAGACACAGTTAGCTTTTTCACTCAAGTTGAACTGAACGTGCATGCATGAAAAACACACTTTCTTTTTGCAACGTTCTCTGTTTGTGTATTTCTCACACTCTCTCTTTCCTTGAAAGCGTCTCTTTTATATGCATTCAAAGGATCCCAGTGAAACTTCTTCATTGGTTGTAGAGAAGGCGGGAATGTCTTGTAATGGGAGAAAGCTGTTCTGCACCAGGACAAATCTGACAAAAGTAGTTTTTTCTTCTTACTGCAGAATCTTTCTCTTTTCCTTTTTGTGTATGTCGTCTTTAGCTTTACGCCAAAGAGGAATGTCAAGTAGTGGCCTTTATAATTCCTTGTAAAGCCATTTTTGTATAACAAATGGTCTGTCACCCATTTCAGATGTCCTTTTTGTCTTCATACATCATAACAGCTTTCGCAGATAAACAGCAGTTCTGATTTTCCACATTGTCTTGAATCTAAGGCTGATGTCAATGTTCAAAACTTTGTATGAAAATATGGAAACATATTCCATGAAGTGTTAGACCCACTCACAAAGAACAGAACACTTAACCGTGATTAAACTATACAACAGATATGGACAATTTTGACAAACAACCAAGTTACAACTAATGTTACAGTGTACCACTGACTTGGGCTGATTTTGCAAATCACTTATCAGGTTTGATTGAGGCATTAAAAAGCCTTAAAATCTCCCCCTAAGTGTATCAAACAGGTTTGATTATAAATCCCCCCCTATGATATTGAGCAGGTTTGATTGAGGCCTTTTTGTGCCTAACAATCTCCCCCTATTTGTAATATTCAGACTAAGGTTGACCACATCAACTTCCACTATATATTTTTACAATATAGATGCAAAAATAAATTCCATTGTTGAACTAAAGTAAATGATTAGCTTATATATAACAAAAACTATCTAGAAACAACTGATGTTTACAAGAAGAAAAGTACAACTGATGTACATTACAACAAAAATTAGAAGCACAACTAATGGGCTGTTTTTGTTGGGAGCAGTTAATGGTAATCATGATCAACTTCCATTCTTCATCTACAAACCAGCTATAGATGGATCTTTCTCCTTCTCCAATTCAGCAACAGCTTGGATAAGTTTTTCTTGTTCCAAACCAACTAGCATTTCCATTTTGGATTCAAAGCTTTCAACTTCTTGTTTAAGGTAGAAAAGCTCCTGACTGTCAAGTTCACCCCTGACATTACAGGCTGCTTGCTGATTTAGGATGGCAGCTCTCCATCTAAAGTGTTTTATGGATGTACCCATGCGTCTGAAGGCAAGAAGCTGTTTGACTCTGGCTTTGTGAAGATCTGAAGCTCTCTGGAAGCACATCTTTTTAGAAAGACGATCCACAAAGAGTATTCCAACTTCAGGTTCTTTAATGAACTTTGCTTCAACTAGGTCCACACCTTGTGGTAAGCTGTGATTCATACACTTTATTTCAGTGGCAAAGAACCCCTGCTCTATCAACATCACTATCTCTTCAAATTCTGTATCCTTCTTTTGTCTTCTTGGCTTGATTTTGGGCTCCATTTTAGCAGTCTCAGACTTTGAATTACTTAGAGCAACCGCAAGCTCAAGCCATTCCCTGTATCCCGTCTTGGCTACATCGGCATGTTCATATGACTCCAATTAAGGGCCATCAGCACCGAATCTTGTGATTTGTAGCTTCCAAGGCTGATTCTTCCATGAGGTAGGAACATCTTTGACAATGGTTTCCCTGGCTAGCCTTCTTTCAGCAACATCATAAAATTTATTTTTGGCCAGGTTTCTCTTTTACTGTCCTCTTATTCTCACTGTCAGTTTCTTTGACAGCTTCCTCCAACTTCCTTTACACTACCAAAGATAACATTTTCATTTTCTTTGCCTCTTTAGCAGCCAAAACCTGAGCAGCTTTCAAAAAGGCTGCTTGTTAGATAGGTAATTTCAATCCGTTGGTTTCTTTTTGTAATAGTTTGAGTTTAATTTAATTCTGTGTATTTCTATTTCGTTATTTGTAATCTTTTCCTTTAGATAGAAAGTTGAGGGGTATGTTATGTGAACCCCTCAAAGTTATCCTAGGTGTTTAAAGGGAATGTTCTGCCTAGGCATTCACGCCTTTGTCACTTTTTCATTTTTGGTTAATATATTGAAAACGGCGGCTGCATTATCTTTGTGACAACTTTGATTCCCATTATATTTTGAACTCAAAAACAGTAAATCAAATGAATTGTATTAAGAGTATGAAGATTACAAAGAGAGAATTTTAGGCACTCAATCTTCAAAAAACTTTAACACTAAAAAACACACACTTAGGGTGGAGGCTACTTGGAGGCTCATATACTACCATCGCCACCATCAGATCTTTTTCTCTCTGCCCCTCTGTGGCACTTGAAAATTTCTTCCCACTATGTTCACCTCCGGCTCCCCTTACACTCGGTACCTCTCCCACAGGCTGTAGTCTTGGGTGTTTCTCTCCCTCAGGAAGACCAGGGTCCTCATGGTCATCATGTTATCTTTTTAAAGACTCTGCCTGAGGTCTTCATAGAGTCTGCAAATCGATGACAGCTGATTCCAGCCTGTCCATTCTCTTATTCATCTCTGCCTCGACGCGCAATATTAGCCTACGGAGTCTTTCAATAGAATCAGTGAAGATGGCTGCGGTCGTGGCTATTTGTTTTTGAAGTGTCATTGTGGATTTGACTGTATTAGCTAAGTTATCTTATGTACCTTGTAAGGAGATCAATCTGATCATCACTCTCTTGAAGAAATATAATTAAGTGTGTTGTTTGCTGAATTCCTCTTCTATTATCCATCCTTTTATATGAGTCTTATAGATCAACCAGGCATCACCGAGTACCTAGCATCTTTTTGTGTAACCGTAACCTCTTACTAGTCTTGTATAGATCAGCCAGAAACCCCCTCCCCTCTTAATAACCTCTTATTGGTCTTGTATAGATCAGCCATAAACCCCCTTCCCTCTTAGTTAGGTGGCAACTCCTGAGTTGCAACACCCTTTCCTTTCAAGAAAGATAGACTGGGGAAATTTTGCTCCTCAGAAGCTACCTTGAGGGCTTCCAGATCAGCCCGGGTAACTAGACCGGCATCACGAAGAGCGGCCGTTAACATCTTTGGTGTTATCCCTTGATGGCAAGAAGCGGATGCCTTTTGTGTTGCCACATCAGGAATTCCTTCCGTCCTTTCTGCCTCCCCAGCTGGGAGTGCAGATTTGGAAGTTTGAGGAGATGCCACGGAGGCGTCTCGGATGTGCGGGGATGCCACGGAGGCGTCGTGCGCATGCAGAGGAGTGTTATGGGGTGGGGAATCAACCGTGATCAATTGAACTACAGTCACCGGGGGCGGCAGGTGACCTATTTCAACATCTCCCCTTTCCGAATGAGGGGGAGACGGCATTTGTGTTATGTACCCGTGATGTGAAACAGGTTCCCTTTGAAGGGAACTTGAGTGGCTAGGTTTGGTTAGTTCGACCACTGTACCCCTGGACTTTTGGTGATTTATCCGGCTTTGGGGGGGGGGGGGTATGAACTCCCTCAACTCTCAATCTTTCGGCCCTCAAAGGGTTAGAGACGGTGGGTTCATAGTCACCAGTCTCTGACCTCTCACCTCCTACACCCTCCCTCGCTTCACTCAACTACCACTCCCCTGAACCCAAATGATTTTCAATGTCCTCCCTTTCACCCTCGGCCTCACTTAGTTTCTGCTCACCATTGGACGTGGTTGGCTCTGTCGGTTCTAACAGAGCCTCTTCTGGACACACACCTTGGTAATAAACCCTTACCATTTCTAAACTCCTATCTGCCATATGGAGAAGCGATAATGAAATGCTCACGAGTTGATCTCGAGGAATGTCCCTCGGGATCTTAAACCGTTGGAGAGCAATCGTCTTGTAGATATCAGCTTCGGGCCCCTCATGAATATCATCATCTTGATCTATGGCGAATTGAATGATCAGTTGGAGGAACCTTTGAAGTGGTATAAATTCCCGCTCTCTCTTGGTTCCTCTATCTTGGACTGCCTTCTTTAACTCATCAAAAATGAATGCCGCATAGTCGAAGTGTCTGTCGAATGTAAAAGAGGCAAACATTGCAAGTACGTGAATTGATGCAGAGTCATGTGCAGAATGCTTTCCAGTGAAGCATTTGCTGATGATATTGAAGAATACCTCCAGGTCCGAATGAAGCAAGGACATCCAAACACATGGAAGTTACTAATGTTTGGCCTCCTCCCTTTGATTAACTCATAAGGAGTCTTGTTGAACCTTTTCACCACTGAGGACCTGTTTGTTAGTGCACCCTCTGTGACGATAGGGGTCTAAGTATAGATAGTCTTTTGTAATAGATCAGGCTTTGCAAATACAAATTATATATGTTTGATCTTGTTTGAGTATGATGTTTACATTTGCATAGATAAGTTCAAAGCTAAGTTCAAACATAAGTTCAAAGATAAGTTTAAACATAATTTCAAAGATAAGTTCAAACATAAGTTCAAGAATAAGTTCAAAGGCTAGAGTTTGAACTTAGTAAAGCTAAGTTCGAATAGTGTTGGACAAGTTCATGGGCTTGGGCCTAAACGAACTTGTGTAACTTAAGTTCGAACTTAATTTCTATAATTAAGAGTTAATCTGTTTTCATTAGGGACTTTTGCAGAAATTAACATTGAGAGCTCGTATTAGTGCATGTATGAACTTGTGAGATTTAAGAGAGTCGTTTCGGAGAAATACACGTGTCGGGTCGTTCGTTGTATCGACTATCATTGTGTTCGTCTCCGGTTTTCGTGTGTGATCGATCCGTTAAACCCCTAACGAGGATTCCGCACTCGTTGGAAGGTGTCGCGTCAAGATCAGATCCGTGCTAAAGGTGACCTTACAAGTGGTATCAGAGACATTTGAGTGATCTACGTGTTCTTCGTGTTCATATGAACATTCTTGGTTTTTTGACGTTTTTACCGGACAAATCACAATTTTCCAAGTTTTTCTGAGTTCAACAAGCAAGATAATGGGGAAAAATTCACATTAGTTCACTTTTTCAGTCGAAATCAGTGTTTTTAATCCTAAAAACATTGGTTTAATCTGAAATCTTGAAAAAAATCAAATTTTTGGCCGTTTCTCGAACTTGCGGCGCTCGAACTTAAGGGGGTATTAGGGTTTTTCGAACTTGTCAGAATACGCTCCTCTCGAAGTTGTTTTAGGGCTTCATTCTAATTTAACTGGAATTCAAAGTTGTCAGAATTCGAACTTGTTAGATTTGAAGTTGTCAAAGAAATTAGTGTATCTTCGAAATTACCTGAAGTTCGAACTTGTTAGAATTTCTAGGGTTTTCTAGAACTTACACTCATTCGAACTTGTTAAGTTCAAATTTAAGCCAATTCGAATTTAATTTACAAACGAAATTAAATTTAAATTTTTCGAACTTGCATAAGTTCCAAGGATTTATTTTAAATTAATTTTTAAATTAAGTTGTTTATGTCCGAAAACAATAAGTTTAGAAAGAATGTCGAGTTTGGAAAAAATTCCTGGAAATGGACCATGAGGTCGGCAAAGCAAATTCTCCGCTAAAGCTGATGAAACTAGAGGATTACTATTGGTGGAAGGATAGGTTTGCTGACCTTGCTCGATTCAACGACATGCGTATGTGGATATGCATCGATGAGGGATATGTTCCTCCTACGCAAGAACTTGAAGGCCGACAAAGAGTCTTGACGTATCAGAACATGAAATATGACGACAAGAAAATCTATGAGGCCGAGAACCGGGCATTCTCAATTATCAGAATGGCGTTACCTCAGGAAATCCTACACACATTAAGGAATCATAGGACTTCTAAAGAGCTATGGGATGCTCTGGAGAAGAGATGTGAGGGAAATCCCAGGGTACGCAAGGGAAGAACTGAGATGCTGAAGCAACAATTTGCCATCTTCAAAGCACTAAAAAATGAGACGCTAGATGAGACAATCACTAAATTCTATCATCTGCTAACTGAAGGGGTGATTGGAATGTTGAGGGCATATATCTTTAAGGTACAGAAGAAAGAACAGAAATTTGATCACGTTCAAGATCCAAAGATGTTTTTTGGAAAATCAAAACTGTCAATCGCTAGTGAATTGAAACAAGGGCTACAACATTTTTCTCGGGAGAAGAATCCCTCCCAGTTGAGACAGAGGAGTCTAGTAGCAGGGCGTTCTTAGGGTTTTCCAAACCAGAAGAAAAACCAAATCATTCAGCGTCAACGTCTCAAGGATATACGAAGATGCCGATGAGCGCAAAATCAGGTTAAGATCATCTAAATCTTCTAGCTTTGTTTGTCGCAGAGTACGACAATTGCGTTCAAGGGAAAATAAACGATCCAACATTGTGGGAAGAAGACTACGATCAGGTAGATCCTGATGACTTGGAAGAAATGGACCTACAATGGCAACTGGCCATGGTGACTCAAAGGGTCAAGCGGTTCATGAAGAGGACAGGAAGAAATCTGAACATTAGCAACAACAAGGTTGGGTTTGACAAATCTAAGGTAAGGTGCTACAATTACCAAGGATTGGGACACTTTGCAAGAGAGTGTCAAAGACCAAAAGAGGAAAACTATCAGAATAAGAACCAAGGGAGATATCAATCTAGTGGTTCTGGGAATCAAGCAGCGATCGCTGGACTGTTAACTAATGTGTCATCTAACAGACAGGTTGATGGAACATATGATTGGAGTACTCATCCGGAGTCGAATGCCAGAGCATTTATGGCAGAAGTAACTGAGACCGAGGATGATAGAGCTGAAGAAGAAGTAGAGGACACCCAGTAGATAGATTCGAGTCCTTTGTTAGTGGAAAAGTCAGAGGAGCAAACCATTCTACAGTTTGCAGCTCAAATCGCGAATGTGGAGTCAGACCGCAAAAAGATAACTCTAAACTTTTCTACATTCCACGATTTCTGTGTTTTAAGTGCTACTATAAATGATAGATTAAATCTAGTTCTAGAGACACATAACACACTAACAGCTCAAGTTCAATTATTAAAATCAGATGACACTAGTCTTCTAGATATTAAAGAAGATTTAAGGAATAAGTTGAAAGCAGATGCTCAGGACATCATAGTTCTAAAAGACAAGTTGAGTGAACAATGTGTCATGATAGAACTCATGTACGAGCATGTTGAAGCTTTAACCAAAGAAGTCACTCTTAAAGATGTAGAGCTAGCTGACTCTAGGGTTAAAGTTGTTGAGGAAAATAGCAAGCTTGAAAAGTTTAGGAACTCGTCTCTAAACCTAGGAAAGATCTTAGAAGCTCAACGGCAGTCTAAGAAGCCAGTAGGTCTAGGTTAATAAGAGAGTCCTCCACCGTTCAACAATAACTATGTGCCTCAACCTCAGGATAAAACCACTGAACCAGTTGAATCAGAGGTAGCAACAGTAACTGAATCTGGAAAGGATAATTCGACTAAGGTTTCTACCACTACCTCTAAGATTAAGAAAGTCAAGTTTGTGCAGTCTACTAGTGACACTATACTAGCAGAAGCTAAACCTGTTATTGTTAATCAGCAAGAGGAAGTGATCACTGTAGTAGAATCGAAAAAAATGACACTAGTGAGACACCTAAATCAAAGGGTACTTATAAGAAGCCGATTGATAAGATGTCATGCTTTAGATGTCACGAGAAAGGACTGTTGCATCTAGCTGTCCTTATAAGAAAGTGGAGTCTACACCCTCTAAACCAGAGTCTAGACCTACTGTAGGAAAGCAAGATCAACATAGACCAGTACCTAGTATTGCTAGCACTAGTAGTTCTCAACATACCGAGAAGAATGTGAATGAAACGCCTAGGATAACTGTTAAACATATACTGGTGTCGGTCAGACAGCAAGAAGTGATTAGGACTAATTCTCCGAATACAGTTCCTAGTCAGTCTAGGTCAGAACAACAACAAGGATCTAGGAGTACAACACCTAGAAGGACTTATACTCCAGTTAGGTCACATACTCCTCAAAGACATCAGACACCAGGTAGAGCCCAGGGATATCAGAATGGAATGCATTATAATAGAAACTATTGTAGGGCTTAACCACAAATGATAGCCCAAAAGCCAAGAGTGAATCTTAATCACTCAGCACCACAACAGGTTCTTAATCAAAAACCCAAGTCACCTGAAAGAAGAGATGGGTATTTGAAGGAGTTCATGTAGGTGGATGAGAATGGTATTACCAAGTCAGTCATGGCTTGGGTTCCCCGTGATAACTAACTTGTTTTCTTTCATGTGCAGGAGCTAACTACTGGTCTAAACAACAAATGGTTCATCAACAGTGGTTGCTCTCGTCACATGACTAGGGAAAGGAGTCTACTTACAGACTTTAAGGGAGGGAACAAGGGATTTGTATCATTCGCTGGGAACAAGGGAGGTCATATCACTGGAATAGGAGTGGTCACTAATGGGACAATCACATTTGATCAAGTTTACCATGTCGATAAACTTGATCACAATCTCATTAGTGTATCTTAGATCTGTGATAAGAAGAATTCAGTGATCTTTACTGAACATGAGGTGTTAGTGCTAAAGCCGGGATTCAAAATACCTGAAGAGTGGATCATGATGAGAGCCCCAAGGAAGAATCATCAGTACATGATGGTCATGAACATATCAGACTCATCGATGGGAACAATCTGTCTACCATCTAAAGCTTCAAAGTCCGAATCTATCTTATGCCACAGACGCATGCCACACTTGCACCTAAGGAAAATGAACTACATTAGTAAACATGGTCTGGTGCAAGGTGTTCCACTGAAGAGTTTTCATATCGATGACAAGTGTGTCCCGTGCAAGAAGGAAAAACAACATAAGAAGTCACACAAGTCAAAGACTCAGAACTCGATTGCTTCCACCTTCGATTTGCTGCATATCGATCTCTTCGGTCCAATCAACAAAAGGAGCATAGGTGGTAGTTGATATTGTTTAGTTATCACTGATAATTACTCATGTTTCTCGTGGGTTTTCGTTTTAGGTACAAAGGACGAAACAACTGGAAAGCTGATTGGGTTCTTAGACTAAGTCGAGAACTCATACGGGACAAGGGTAAAACGTATCAGGAGTGATAACGGAACTGAATTAAAGAATGCAGTAATTGGTGTATATTGTCTAACTAAAGGCATAGTGCATCAATTTAGTGCACCTTATGAGCCATAAAAAATGGGATGGCAGAACGTAAGAACATGACTTTGATTGAAGCACCAAGGATCATGCTCTCGTATTCAAAGCTTCCTACCATGTTTTAAAGGGAGGCAGTGAATACCGCTTGCCATGTTTTAAACCGGGTCCTTACTGTCAAATCACTGAACAAAACCTGTTATGAGGTTCTGAATAAAAGACAACCAAATTTAACTGGCTTTGAACCATATAGTGTACCGTGTACTTTACTGAAAACAAAACATCAACCTAAGTTTGATGAAAAGGCTGACGAAGGATATTTCCTAGGTTATGTTCCTAATTCACCGAACAAAATGGTTTTTAACAAAACAAATGGTAGAGTTGAGATTGTGTTTAACACTGACGTAACAAGTTATTCACATGAACCCCAAAATGGTCCTGAATGGTTATTTTATTATGACTCTGTGTTTGAATCATTTAACATACCGTCTAGTGGAAATGCAGGTACAGTGGAAAATGATTTCTTATCATTAAACCTTAATGACGAGTACCGAGATTTTCCAAAGTCAAACATTCCATCAACATCTGAGCCTACAACGAAAGAAGATGGGTCTCCAACAGAGAATGAACCTGAATTACCTACAAATGAGAATCAGACGAATAATTCTAACTCTGAGGATAGTGATCATGAGGAAGAGAATGTATCGTCTGAAGTCGTACCCCCGTTAGGTGAAATAGGATCAAACTTGGGAAATAATCTTCAGGTCGATGAGATTGAGACATCGAGGATAAACAAGGATAATCGAATTGAGAGTATCATAGGAAATCCAAATACCGGTGTGAAAACTAGGACTATTGTGAATAATAACACAGCACTGTTATCGATGATCAACGACTTCGAGGCGTTTCACACATGTTTATACTCGTGTTTTATCTCTCAAGTAGAGCCAAAGAATGTGCAAATGGCACAGAAAAACAATTCTTGGGTTGAAGCCATGCAAGAGGAACTGTCACAGTTCAGAAAACTTGAAGTATGGGAGTTAGTGTCGTTACCTAGAGGAGAAGTCGCTATAGGGACCAAATGGGTCTTTCAGTGCAAAAGGTATGATTCGGGGTATAGTTACTCGTAACAAGGCAAGACTCGTGATAAAAGGGTTCAACCAGGAAGAAGGAATAGATTATTACGAAGTGTTTGCACCAGTGGCAAGGCTTGAGGCGATTCGTTTGTTTTTGGCTTTTGCCTCCTTTAAAGGTTTTAAGGTATATCAACTCGACGACAGGAGTGCATTCTTGTACAGCAAGGTGAAGGAATTGGTGTATGGCGAACAACCGCCAGGGTTTACTGATCCAAAGTATCCTGTTAGTGCATCGTGTGTGACGATAGCAGTGTAAGTATAGACAATATTTTGTAATAGTCAATTTGTTCGTAATTGCATATTAATATGTGTTTGATATATGTTTGATATATATGATTGATATTGATTGTATGTATGTTTTAACTTGGTTGTAATTGATTTTTTACAATAAGTTCAAACATAAGTTCAAAGATAAGTTCAAACATAAGTTAGAAGGTAAGTTCAAAGTCACTGGTTCGAACTTATGGAGGACAAGTTCGTGGGCCTTGGGCCTTGTCGAAGTTGTCCTGAGGAAGTTCGAATCAGGGGTTATAATTAAGTGTTAATCCGTTTTAATTAACAACTTTTTCAGAACTTTGGCAGAGAATTAGCAGAGGAGGCGATTACGAACATACAGGCGATTTTGTGTGTGTTCTTGGAGAGAATCACATGTTGGGGCGTTCTAGGTTGCGTCTATCATCGTGTGTGTCTCCGTGTTCCGTGTGTGTGGTCTATCCATCAAACCGCTAACGAGGATTCCGCACTCGTTGGACGACGTCGCGTCAAGATAGGATCCGTAGGAAGGCGACCTTACAAGTGGTATCAGAGCCATAAGGGTGTTCTTAGTGTTCTTCGTGTTCATAAACAACATCCGTGGTTTCTTGGCGTTTTGGACGGGAAAAATCACATTTTTGGTTAGTTTTTCGAGTTATACAAGCAAGATAAAAGAGAAAAGTTTACATTGGTTCACCTTTTTGGTCGAAATCAGTATTTTTAGACTTAAAATATTGGGTTAAACTGAAAACTTGAAAAATCGAACTTTTGGCCGTTTTTCGAACTTGCGGCGCTTGAACATAGGGGGTATTAGGGTTTGTTCGAATTTGACTGAAATTTCGAACTTGTCAGAAAATACGCTCCTCATGAATTTATTCTAAGGTTTCATTCGAATTTGGCTGAGATTCGAATTTGCTAGCATTCGAATTTGACAGACTTCGAACTTGTCAGAAACCTCGAACTTGTCAGAATTTCAAATTTGTTGATTTCGAACATACTAAAATTCGAATTTAATTTCAAACGAATTTAATATTAATCAAATTCGAACTTACCTAAGTTCGAAAGGATTGATTTTAAATTAATTTCAAATTAATTTCAAATTAAACTAATTAAGTTCTAATTCAAAAAGTTTAGAAAGAATGACCAGTTTGCAAAAGTTTATTGAAATGGACCACGAGGTTGGTAAGGAAAATTCTCCACCAAATCTGATGAGATTGGAAGACTACTACTGGTGGAAGGATATGTTTGCCGATTTCGCTCATTTCAATGACATGCGAATGTGGATCTGTATCGATGAGGGATACATTCCACCTACTCAGGAGTTTGAGGGTCGTCAGAGAGTCTTGACATATCAGAAGATGAAGGATGATGACAAGAAACTGTATGAGGCTGAAGACAGAGCGTTTTCCATTATTCGCATGGCACTACCTCAGGAGATTATACACACATTTAGGAATCATCGTACAGCTAAAGAGCTATAGGATGCACTCGAGAAACGGTGTGAGGGAAATCCGAGGGTTTGGAAAAGAAGGACCAAGATGCTAAAGCAGCAGTTCGTCATTTTCAAAGCATTGAAAAATGAAAAGCTGGATGAGACAATCACAAGGTTCTACCATTTACTGACGGAGTTGGATAATCACGATGTCGAGTATGGTGAACTTAAGAAAATAGAAGAGCTTCTTGATGCTTTACCGGTGAAGTGGGAGATGTACACAGCGCTTATAAAGCATGATGAAGAGAAATTCGAAACACTTACACTCGAGGGAGTTGTTGGTACGCTGAGGGCATACAACTTTCAGTTACTTTAGAAAGAGAGGGATGATATTGTCTATTTTATCATATATTTATTCAACAATATCATTCTTTTTATACGCTTAAATATATAAGTTTTGATGCTAAAAGTTCATTTACTTGTCTTTTTTATTTGCAAGTTTAATTGGGTACAAGACAAGAAAATAATATGATTATGTGGGCCTAAAGTGATAAATATGGGAGCATGCAAGCAGGTCCAAAAGAAAGTCCAAGATTTAAGCCTCTCCAATTCCAATACCCAACGGGCCCAAAACCCATATTATAATTTAGGGTTTTGTTTTGAATTTGTTTTGGTTTTAAAAAGAGGAGCCGGAGGACGATAAAATGGAGAGATCATTGAAGATTAATATATACTTTTTTGGTTTTTTTTTTCTTTGGCGGCGTGGAGGAGGAAACAGGAAACAACAATTGAATTCTTTAAATTTTTTTTATTTTGTTTTCCTTTTTCTCTCCTGCTGTGCGGCAACAAGAAAAAAAAGAGGAAAAGAGGAATTAAGTTATATATTGTTTTTTTTCATGTTTGGTTTGGGGCGGCTGGGAGATTCAACAGCAAGGAATATTTAATTTTTTTTTGTGGCCTTTCTTTTCTTCTTCTACTGGTGGCGGTGCAAAGGAGAAGGAAACAACATTTACTTTTTTTCTTTTGCGGCTGGAGGAAATGCATTTGGGGATTAGAAAATAACATTCATAATTTTACTTTTATCTTTCTTTATTGTGATCCTGCGCACAAGAGGTAGCAATGATACTTTTGGATTTTCCTAATTGTTTTTTATAATTATGTTTAGTTTTATTAGTTATTTATTATTGTTAGTCATTAATTTGATTATGGGCTAAGTTTATTATATTTGTCATTGATGAACGAACCCTACATTTAGGTTTAGGTTTTATTATTGATTGAGTTTTGTTTATGCCTAGTCGTGAACCTTGAATTATTTATTTTAATAATTATTGAGTAGTTTACTATTACATTGTGTCATGTTCTGAAATTATGACTTGCACGTGTAATTAGTTTTATCTTATCGTTTGCTTGTTCTGAAATTATGACGGTTGCATGCGGTTAGGGTAATCACTTATTCTGAAATTATGATAGTTGAAACTGTTTCTCTAATAACCCAGATAAGAGTTTGAGTTCAATTCACCAATAACGAAAGTTAGCGTGTTTTGAATAGATTAGGTTATAATCGGATTAGTAGGGTTGATGGTCTATGTTAGCTCGAAATTTCTTAAAAACTCTAGCAATCAATTGCATTTTTAAACGAACCAAATCTAGGGGGAGTGATTCAATGATAAATACATTTTAGTTATTTGATTCTATTCTCATAGCTAGTTATTTCATAGTCGTTTTAAATTTTCGTTAGTTACTATCAATTGTCATTTTAGTTTGAGTAATTTTGTTTACTTTGCCGTGTCAACGGTATCCAAAAGATCTAAAAACAAAACCCATTTTTTTCTCGTTTGCATTTTGTCCACTTTAGTTTTGCTAGAGTAATTTTAATTTGTATAAATTGCATTTACCGTTCCCTGTGGAGACGATCCTGGTCTTACCAGTTTATTGCTATACGATCGGGTACACTTGCCCGAGAGTTTATCGGTCGATTATTAGAGTTTATAAATTTAAGACTGATATTTTTCGTATCAAGTTTTTGGCGCCGTTGCCGGGGAACGGTTTCCAATTTTACTACTTAGAATTCATCTAGCATTTTCTTTTTATTCTTAATTTTAATTTTAATATTTTTTTAGTTTAGTTTTTAGTTTTATTTTACTTATTAAGTTTATTTTATTTTCATTGTAGGTTATTTAGTTTTCTTAGATTTATTTTATTTTATTTTATTTAATTAGTTCTATAATTCTACTTTTTCTTAGTTTAGTTAGTGTATGACCCGTAGATCATCGTCTCAACTCTTAGAACCGTTTCAAGAGCCTGAACGAGAATTCCACCGTCGACTACGACTTCGTCAACCACCAACAATCACGGAAGATCCTCACTTGCAGTCTAAATCCGAGGAGGAACCAATGGCTAATGAAGATGATACCCCGATGTGGACAGCCCGCGAGACTGCACCACCAGCTCCACACTCTGCTATCCGAGTCCCTGTTGCTGCTAATGAAGAAAGATTCGAAATCAAAGGGCAGTTCGTCAGCATGGCTCGGAAATTGAATTTTGATGGGAGGTTAAAGCATGACCCTAACCGACATATTCAGTCATTCCTTTCTATCTGTGACTTATTCAGAGCAAACTCCGATGCCGCGAGACTTAGAGTTTTCCCGTTTACATTAATCGGGGAAGCTCAAGAGTGGTTAGAATCTTTAGAGCCAAACTCTATCACGACCTGGGCAGACATGAACAACTTGTTCATTAACCACTTTTTCCCTCCGGCTAAAGAAGAAAGAATGATAGTTGAGATTTCAAACTTTTCCCAGAAAGTTGGGGAATCTTTTGTTGATTCATGGACACGATTCAAAAAGATGTTACGCGAATGTCCAAATCACGAGCTTAATAAGAAAAAGCAGGTCGAGACTTTCTATAGAGGTATGGATGAAGAGATTAAGGAGCGGATCGACTCAGCATGCGGTGGTATCTTTCAATATAAGACTCCGAGGGAAGCCTTTAAGCTTTTAGAAGACATATCTTTAGTTAAGCAGGGATGGAATGTCGAGAAGAAATCACGCAGAAAGACGATAGCTGCAATAGAGGATGACGGGGGTAGTGATACTGTAGCATCGCTTGCTAACAGTCAAAAGTCATTGGAGCGTAAAGTTGATAAGTTGATCCAAAGTATTGACGCTATGCAGGTAGGGTGTGAGACTTGTGGAGGATCTCACCTGACGAAAGACTGCGAGGATCGGCCGATGATCCAGACACAGAGCGTTAACTTCATGAACCAGAGGCCGGGAAATAACTACCAGGGGAATAATTCCAATTACCAGGGAAATAACTACCAGGGGAATAATTCAAATTACCAGGAAACAAACGAGGAAATTTCCAAAGACAGAACCCACCGGGGTTCTATCAGTTTAACCAGGGAAACACCAACCCGAATCGTCAGCCTCCAGTACAGATCACTCAGCCAACAGCGGGAACAAGCAGCAACATAGAAGATATATTGAAGAGTTTCATGCTGACTGTGCAACAGAATCAAGCTAATAACGAGCAAGTTCAAAGGAATCAGCAAGCATCGATCCAGAATTTTGAGCGCGACTTAGGTAGATTAGCTGAGGTCGTATCGGGACGTCAAAGTGGGTCACTACCAAGAAATACCCATAAGAACCCCAACGTGAATCAGAATCACAATGAGCATGTTAAGGCGATTACCACTCGCTTAGGTAAGGTAGTCGGAGTTATGGATACATCACATTCTGACAACTCTGTTATTGTGCAGGATTGGACTTCAGATGACGAGGATAACACGGAGAGACCTAGCCAAACGGAAACACCTATAACTGATTCAGTGGAGAAGGAGACGCCACCACCAGTCACTAAGCCATCGAAGCCAAAGCAAGCGCCTCACAGGGATTACCAGCCAAAAATTCCTTACCCTAATCGTCTACGGAGAGAGCGCATGCAAGAGCAGTATGGTAAGTTTGTTGACTTATTGAAGCAAATTAGGATTAACGTGCCTTTTGTTGATGTCATTGCAGGTATGCCTAACTATGGGAAGTTTCTGAAGGATCTAGTGTCGAATAGGAAGAAGTTGGAGGACGCGACCACATTGCCACTCGGTGAGCAGTGTTCAACCATTCTACAGATGAAGGACATGCCTCCTAAGCTTGGAGATCCAGGGAGTTTCATTATCCCTTGCTTTCTTGGTTCTGATACTGTATGTAATGCATTAGCTAATCTATGTGCTAGCATTAATCTCATGCCACTCACCTTATACTCTAAGCTAGACCTAGGTGAACTTAAGCAGACCAGGATGTGCCTTCAGCTTGCAGACCGTAGCTTTAAGTATCTTTTAGGCATAGCGGAAAATGTCCCAGTTAAGGTAGATAGGTTTGTCTTTACTGCTGACTTTGTCATCCTAGAAATGAAAGAAGATAGCCAGATTCCACTCATTCTAGGACGACCATTCCTTAACATTGCTGATGCCATAGTTCACGTCTCTAAAAGACTACTCAATCTAGGCATTGCTGATGACAGAGTCACATTCTCCATAGATAAGGCAATGACTCACGCACACACGGCAGATGATTCGTGTTTTTCTATTGATGTTTAGATGCTTGCCTGGATTCTGAGCTGGATCAGCTTCTGACCTTGATGAGTAATGAGGCGTGCACGATTGATCCTGATGTGGTAATGCGAAATCTCGAAGATCTCCTATGTGCAGACGCTGTTGACGCCCAAGAGACCGATGGAGAAGTCGAGCCACTCGTATTTAATGAGAAGATTCGTATTAAGACATCTCTCGAAGAGCCGCCTACTCTTGAGCTTAAACCTCTTCCCGATCATCTTGAGTATGCATTCTTACAGGGAGAATCTTCTCTCCCTTTCATCATTTCTTCAGCTCTCTCCCCTGATGAGAAAGACAGATTGATTCATCTTCTGAAAGCCCATAAGCGGGCAATCGCCTGGAAGACTACTGACATTCCACGGATCACTCCTTCCTACTGCACACATAAGATTCTCATGGAGGATAACTATAAGTCATGTGTGCAGAGACAGAGGCGGTTGAACCCTAATATGACCGAAGTAGTCAAGAAGGAGGTCATCAAACTCCTCGATGCTGGGATTATATACCCTATTTCTGACAGCCCATGGGTCAGCCCTGTTCAGGTGGTTCCTAAAAAGGGAGGCACCACTGTTGTTCGAAACGAGAAAGACGAAATCATCCCTACTCGCGTGGTCAGTGGATGGAGGGTATGCATAAATTATCAGAAACTTAATGATGCTACCCGAAAGGACCACTTTCCTCTTCCCTTCATTGACCAGATGTTAGAGAGACTAGCAAGGAACGAGTTCTACTGCTTCTTTGATGGTTTCTCTGGCTACTTTCAGATTCCTAGCGACCCAAAGGATCAGGAAAAGACCACCTTCACCTGTCCTTTCGGGACCTTTGCTTACAGGCGGATGCCTTTTGGTCTTTGCAACGCTCCTGCCACTTTCCAGCGTTGTATGACAGCCATCTTCCATGACATGATTGAGGATTGCATGGAGGTTTTCATGGATGACTTTTCAGCATTCGGCAATTCCTTCGATTCATGTCTCTTGAACCTTGAGCGTATCCTGGCGAGATGCGAGGAGTCTCACCTTGTGTTGAATTGGGAAAAATGTCACTTTATGGATCGAGAAGGCATAGTTCTCGGCCATAAAATCTCAAGTCTGGGAATGAAGGTTGATAAATCCAAGGTTGACGTGATTTCCAAACTCCCTCTACCCACGAATGTCAAAGCGGTTCGTAGCTTTTTGGGTCATGACGGGTTCTATAGGCGCTTTATCCAAGATTTTTCAACGATCGCCCGGCCTCTCACCCAACTTCTCGAGAAGGACGTGCCATTCGTATTCTCATCCGAGTGTATGAAGGCACATGATCTTCTGAAGCATCATCTGACACATGCACCAATCATGATACCACCAGATTGGTCCTCACCATTCGAGCTAATGTGTGATGCTAGCGATTATGCGCTTGGAGCTGTCCTGGGCCAAAGAAAGAATAATGATTTTCAGCCTATCTACTATGCGAGTCGCACTTTGACCGCGGCCCAGGGACATTACACTACCACCAAGAAAGAGCTCCTAGCGGTAGTTTTTGCTTTCGATAAGTTTTGTCAGTACTTGGTGCTTTCAAAGACTATAGTCTATACTGACCATTCTGCCCTCATTCGTTGGATCATACTCTTACAGGAATTCGATATTGAGATCCGGGACAAAAAGGGGGCAGAAAACCTAGCTGCTGATCATCTCTCTCGACTCGAGAACCCAAATCTCGAGGAGCTTAAGGAGTCCACCATCCAGGATACATTCCCTGATGAGTTCTTACAGATGATCGAGTCCCGTGAGAATGATGACCCATGGTTTGCCAGCATAGCAAACTACCTTGCAGCAGGAATAATAGAAAAAGGGTGGACATACCAGCAGAAGCGAAAGCTTTTGAGTGATTCTAAGTTCTATCATTGGTATCCACCCTATCTCTTCCGTTTAGGTGCCGACTATGTGATGCGCCATTGCGTGTCTGGTGCTGATACCAGACAAATCTTGAATGAATGTCACCAAGGACCGACCGGAGGACACTTTGGGCCAAACTACACTGCGAAAAAAGTCTTAGATTGTGGTTTCTATTAGCCCACTCTCTTCAAAGATGCTCATTCCATGGTCAAGACCTGTGATGCTTGTCAGCGTGCAGGCAATATTTCAAGAAGTGATGAGATGCCCCAACAAGGAATTCAGATTTGCGAGATCTTCGATGTATGGGGCATCGACTTCATGGGTCCTTTCCTGACATCCCGTAACAACAAATACGTACTCGTGGCTGTAGATTATCTTACGAAATGGGCTGAGGCAAAAGCCCTCCCAACCAATGATGCCCGAATAGTTGTGAATTTCCTTAAAAGCCTATTCTCTCGATTCGGTTGTCCTAAGGCGCTGATTAGTGATCGCGGATCACATTTCTGTAATCAGCAGTTGGAGAAAGTCCTGAAACGTTATGGAGTGAATCACAAATTCTCGACGCCATATCACCCGCAAACGAGTGGACAAGTCGAGAACACGAATAGAGGACTTAAACGTATTCTCGAGCGCACTATTGGCTACAACCCCAAATTGTGGTCTGACAAGCTTGAAGAGCGTTGTGGGCATTCCGTACTGCCTACAAAACTCCTACCGGCACGACACCGTTTCCAATGGTTTATGGCAAAGCATCTCCCTCTTGAAATCGAACACAAGGCATTCTGGGCCTTGAAAAATGCAAATCTTGATTATCATGAGGCTAGAAAACACCAATTTCTCCAGTTGAATGAGTTAGACGAGTTGAGGCTCCAAGCCTATGATAACTCACAATTATATAAGGAGAGATCAAAGGTGTTGCATGATAGTCATCTCAAGACTGTCAAGGAGTTCAGACCAGGGGACAAAGTTCTATTATTTAAATCTCGTCTGAAACTCACTTCGGGTAAGCTGAAATCGCGTTGGACTGGTCCTTATACAGTCATTAAAGCTTCCCAATCTGGTTTCATTGATCTCCAGTCTGACAGTGGCTCTTTTCGCGTTAACGGTCATCATTTGAAGTTATACAATGAGGCAGAAGGACCCGAACAAGAGGAGGTCATGGACACCTTCCCCAAATAATTAATTTTAGGGGTGAGTTGATTTCAAGACTCGGAAATAAACAAAGCGCTCTCGGGAGGCCACCCGAATTTCTGTTTCTTTAAGTTTTATTTTAGTTATTTTTGTCTTGCATTATCTTATTTTTATTTTATTCGTGTGTTTAGTCTAATGTGTGTTGCTTCTCTTTTTACAGGTTTTATGCTTTTCTTTGTCATGTGTGCTTTTTCAGTTATTAATGCTTGCTGCTGTGAGTTGACATCTACCGCCGCTGTCTCATGTTATTGCTGCTAGCCCCAAGGGAGTATTGTTCCTTTACTCTCCCTGTTCTTTCCATATATCTGTGCTCTATCTGTGATTGCATTGGGGACAATGCAAAATTTTAAGTGTGGGAAGGGGGTTAACAACTTTAACCATTGTTTGTTTTATTAGTATATCATCTCTATGCGTTTTAATTTCTTTTATGTTAGCAAGTTCATACACTTCATTCGCATAGTGATGGTTAAGTAAGTGAGAGTGTGTCTGTGAAAAGCGCTTGTCTTTAACATCATCGGTTAGCTTAGCTTTCATGTTGCAGTGTTTGTGGCTTTTTGTTGGTTTTTAACTATTTTCTTGATCACTATGAGCTCTAATGGCCTAGAAATTGCAAAAAGTCTTGCATGTTATGTTAATCCCTGGGATTATTGTCAGCGAGTCGGTATCCTGAGATACCATCTTAAATTACAAACAGTTGAATTATGACAAAAGAGGTTGAGATTGATTTTCAAAAAAAAATAATAATAATAAAAGAAAAAGAAAGAAAAGTGATTAAGTAACTAAACGTGGCCTTTGGTTCTCGAACGAGTAGACTTCGAGGGGTGTTCTACACCTGATCACCTAAAACCATCTGGTTTGGGATCGGTCAAGTAGAAAGTTCGTTATATGGGATCCATCGAAAGTCATAGGTTTCTTGAATCCAAAAAAAAAAAAAACAAAAAAAAAACAAAAACAAAAACAAAAAAAAAACAAAACAAAACAAAAATTAAGAAATCATCAATAAGCCTTGAGTCAGAAAAGTTTGAAGCGAAAAGTTTAATAAAGCATGCAAGGATGAGCGATTTGTAGGTCAGATGAGTTTAGTCAAGTGATTTTTGAATTCTGTTAGAATCAGTGAAAAGTTAGAGAGGCTCGGTACACAAGCATGTGCATGAATTTAAGTTATCTTGTGTTTATTGAAGTTGAGTTATTTTTGCAGGCATCCCTTTTAACTGTGTGAGCTTCGTATGCGTTTGACTTGTGTATGCTTGTTTAATGTGTTTCTTTTCAGATGATTTGCTTGAGGACAAGCAAAGTTTAAGTGTGGGAAGTTTTGATATTGTCTATTTATTCAACAATATCATTCTTTTTATACGCACAAATATATAAGTTTTGATGCTATTCATTTACTTGACTTTTTTATTTGCAGGTTTAATTGGGTACAAGACAAGAAAATAATATGATTATGTGGGCGTAAAGTGATAAATATGGGAGCATGCAAGCAGGTCCAAAGAAAGTCCAAGATTTAAGCCTCTCCAAGTTCAATACCCAACGGGCCCAAAACCCATATTATAATTCAGGGTTTTGTTTTGAATTTGTTTTCGTTTTAAAAAGAGGAGCCGGAGGATGATAAAAAGGAGAGATCATTGAAGATTAATATATATTTTTTGGTTTTTTTTTTCTTTGGCGGCGTGGAGGACGAAACAGGAAACAACAATTGAATTCTTTAAATTTTTTTATTTTGTTTTCCTTTTTCTCTCCTGCTGTACGGCAACAAGAAAAAAAAGAGGAAAAGAGGAATTAAGTTATATATTGTTTTTTTTCATGTTTGGTTTGGGGCGGCTGCGAGATTCAACAGCAAGCAATAATTAATTATGTGGCCTTTCTTTTCTTCTTCTACTGGTGGCGGTGCAAAGGAGAAGGAAACAACATTTACTTTTTTTCTTCTGCGGCTGGAGGCAATGCATTTGGAGATTAGAAAATAACATTCATAATTTTACTTTTATTTTTCTTTTTGTGATCCTGCGCACAAGAGGTAGCAACAATACTTTTGGATTTTCCTAATTGTTTTTTATAATTATGTTTAGTTTTATTAGTTATTTATTATTGTTAGTCATTAATTTGATTATGGGCAAAGTTTATTATATTTGTCATTGATGAACGAACCCTAAATTTAGGTTTAGTTTTTATTATTAATTGAGTTTTGTTTATGCCTAGTCGTGAACCTTGAATTATCTATTTTAATAATCATTGAGTAGTTTACTATTACATTGTGTCATGTTCTGAAATTATGACTTGCACGTGTAATTAGTTTTATCTTATCATTTGCTTGTTCTGAAATTATGACGGTTGCATGCGGTTAGGGTATCAATTATTTTGAAATTATGATAGTTGAAACTGTTTCTCTTATAACCCAGATAAAAGTTTGTGTTCAATTCACCAATAACGAAAGTTAGCGTGTTTTGAATAGATTAGGTTATAATCGGATTAGTAGGGTTGATGGTCTATGTTAGCTCGAAATTTCTTAAAAACTCTAACAATCAATTGCATTTTTAAACGAACCAAATCTAGGGGGAGTGATTCAATGATAAATACATTTTAGTTATTTGATTCTATTCTCATAGCTAGTTATTTCATAGTCGTTTTAAATTTTCGTTAGTTACTATTAATTGTCATTTTAGTTTGAGTAATTTTGTTTACTTTGTCGTGTCAACGGTATCCAAAAGATCTAAAAACAAAACCCCTTTTTTTCTCGTTTGCATGTTGTCCACTTTATTTTTGATAGAGTAATTTTAATTAGTATAAATTGCATTTTCCGTTCCCTGTGGAGACGATCCTGGTTTTACCAGTTTATTGCTATACGATCGGGTACACTTGCCCGAGAGTTTATCGGTCGATTTGGTCAGATTAGAGTTTATAAATTTAAGACTGATATTTTTCGTGTCAAGGGAATGTGACCAAGTCCAAGATCCAGAGATGTATTTTGGTAGATCAAAACCTTCGGTCGCGAGTGAACTGAAAACAGCTACAGCTTTCTTCACGGGTGAAGCGTCTATTCCAGCAGAAGTCGAAGAAACAAGCATTCGGGCTTTCTTAGGGTATTCTAAACCCGAAGAGAAACTGACTCACTCAGCATCTACTTCTCAACACTACACAAAGATGCCTATGAGTGCACAATCAGCCGAAACTCATCTGAATCTTTTGGTTTCGTTTGTTGCAGCGTATGGAAATTGTGTACAAGGAAAAATCAACGATCCTGCATTATGGGAAGAGGACTATGATCAGGTGGATCCTGATAATTTGGAAGAAATGGATCTTCAATGGCAACTGGCCATGGTAACTCAAAGGGTCAAGAGGTTCATAAAATGCACAGGCAGAAATCTGAACGTTAGCAACAATAAAATTGGGTTCAACAAATCCAAGGTTAAGTGCTATAACTGCCAGGGATTAGGTCACTTGGCTCGAGAGTGTCAACGACCCAAGGTTGAAAACTATCAGAATCAATCTCAGGGAAGGTATCAATCTGTTAGTTCGGGTAATCAAGTGAACATCGATGGTCTGTTAACAAACATATCATCAGACAGACAACTTGATGGGACGTATGATTGGAGTACACATCTTGAGTCTAATGTTAGAGCCTTCATGGCTGAAGTGACAGAGACTGGAGATGTCGGAGCAGAGGAAGTAACAGAGGACAACGAACAGAATGATACAAGTCCTGTGTTGGTGGAGAAGTCAGACAATCAGACCGTTCTAGAGTTTGCCGTGCAGATGGATAACGTGGAATCTGATCATTCAAAGGTAATTCTGAACTTTTCTACATTACGTGATTTATGTGTTTTATGTGCTACTTCTAATGATAGATTGAATTTAGTGCTAGAAACACATAGTAATTTAACTGCTCAAATAGAATCCTTAAAATCAGATAATGCTAGCCTCCTAGATATTAAAGAAGATCTTAGGAATAAGCTGAAAGCAGATGCTCAAGATGTAATAGTTCTAAAAGACAAACTAAGTGAGCAGTGTGTCAGGATAGAACTTATGTATGAGCATGTTGAGGCTTTAACCAAAGAACTTACTATTAAAGAGGTCGAGCTAGCTGAATCAAAGGTTAAAGTTGCAGAGGTAAATAGTAAGTTAGAAAAGTTTAGGAACTTTTCACTGAATCTAGGGAAAATGTTAGACGCACAGCGTCAGTCTAAGAAACCAGTAGGTTTAGGTTATAAAGAGAGTCCTCCACCTTTCAACGATAATTATGTGCCTCAACCTCAGTATAAAACTGACAAACCAGTTGAGTCAGAGGTAGCAACTGAAACTGTACCTGAATCTGATAAGGATAAGTCAACTAAGGTGACTAATAATAATGCTATGATTAAGAAAGTCAAGTTTGTGCAGTCTTTTAGTGACAAAATTCTAGGAGATGCTAAACCTGAATTTAATAATCAGAAAGATGAAGTAGTCACAGTAGTTGAGAAGAAAGAAACTGACTTTAGTGAGACACCAAAGTCAAAGGGCACACATAAGAAGTCAATTGATAAGATGTCTTATTTTAGATGTCATGAAAGGGGACATGTTGCGTCTAGCTGTCCATTAAACAAGGTAGAATCTACACCAATTGTTGGAAAGCCTGAACAACATAAACCCTCACCAAGTGTAGCTAGTGCAAGTGGTTCTCAAAACTCTAAGAAAATTGTGAATGCCACACCAAAGACTGCTGTTAGACAAATACCAGTGTCGGGTAGACCAAATGAAGTGGTTAGGACTAATTCACCGAATAGAGTCCCTAATCAATCTAGGTCAGGACCTTAACAAGTCTATAGGAGTACAACACCTAGAAGAGCTTACATTCCGATTAGGTCTCACACTCCTCAAAGACATCAGACACCAAGAAGAGCCCAGAGATATCAATCTGAAATGCCATATAATAGAAACTATTCAAGGGCTCAACAGCAAATGCTGACCCAAAAGGCCAAGAGTGAACTTAAATCACTCAGCTCCACAACAGGTTCTCAATCAAACACCCAAGTCACCTGAAAGGAGAGATGGGTATTTGAAGGAGTTCACGTATGTGGATGAGAATGGTATTACCAAGTCAGTCATGGCTTGGGTTCCCCATGATAACTAACCTCTTTTCTTTCATGTTCAGGAGATAACTACAGGTCTAAACAACAAGTGGTTCGTCGACAGTGGTTGCTCTAGGCACATGACTGGGGAAAGTAGTCTGCTCACAGACATCAACTGAGGGAACAGGGGATTCATATAATTCGCTAGAAACAAAGGAGGAAATATCACTGGTACTGGACTGGTCACTAATGGGACTATCAAACTTGATCAAGTTTACCATGTTGATAAACTTGATCACAATCTCATTAGTGTATCTCAAATCTGTGAGAAGAAGAACTCAGTTATTTTCACTGATACTTAGGCGCTAGTGCTAAAACCGGGATTTAAAGTACCTGAAGAGTGGATACTGATGAGAGCCCCAAGGAAGAATGATTTATACATGCTAGACGTGAATAAATCGGAATCATCGAGAGGAACAATATGTCTTCTATCCAAAGCTTCAGAGACGGAATCCATTCTATGGCACAGACGAATGGCACACTTGCACCTGAGGAAAATGAACTATATCACTAAACATGGACTGGTGCAAGGTGTCCCGATGAAGAGTTTTCAGTTTGAAGACAAGTGTGTACTGTGCAAGAAAGGCAAACAGCACAAGAAGTCACACAAGTCTATGACTCAGAACTCAAATGATTCCACTTTCGATTTGTTGCATATGGACCTATTTGGACATATCAACAAAAGGAGTATAGGTGGTAGTTGGTACTGTTTAGTTATCACTGATGATTACTCACGATTTTCATGGGTTTTCTTTTTAGGTACGAAGGACGAAACAACTGCAAAGTTGATTGGGTTCTTAGACCAAGTCGAAAACTCCTTTGGGATGAGGGTAAAACGTATTAGGAGTGATAATGGAACAGAGTTTAAAAACACAGTAATTGGTGTATATTGCCTATCCAAAGGCATAGTGCATTAATTTAGTGCACCTTATGAGCCATAACAAAATGGGGTGGCAGAACGGAACAACAGGACTTTGATTGAGGCAGCAAGGACCATGCTCTCGGATTCAAAGCTTCCTACCATGTTTTGGGGGGAGGCAGTGAATACCGCTAGTCATGTTTTAAATCGGATCCTTACTGTCAAATCACTGAACAAAACCTGTTATGAAGTTCTGAATAAAAGACCACCAAATTTAACTGGCTTCGAACTGTTTAGGGTACCGTGTACATTAATGAAAACGCAACATCAACCTAAGTTTGGTGAAAAGGCTGACGAAGGTTATTTCCTAGGTTATGTGCCGAACTCACCAAACAAAATGGTTTTTATCAAAACAAATGGTACGGTAGAAATTGTGTATAACATTGATGTAACAAGTTATACACATGAACCCCAAACTGGTCCGGAATGGATATTTAATTATGACTCATTGTTTAAATCATTTAATATTCCTTTGGATGGAAATTCAGGTACAATTGAAAATGACTTATCGTCATTAAATTTGAATGACGACGGTCAAGGTTTTCTAAAGACGAGCATTCCATCAACATCTGATGTAACAACCTAAACTTTAATAATAACGATTAACATGATTAGCATTAATTAACCAGCTTAATGTTAATTAATATGTTAAATGTAATTTTAATTACATT
Organism: Centrapalus pauciflorus; assembly: GCA_020465985.1. Classification (NCBI taxonomy): domain Eukaryota; kingdom Viridiplantae; phylum Streptophyta; class Magnoliopsida; order Asterales; family Asteraceae; genus Centrapalus; species Centrapalus pauciflorus. The sequence goes on from JAANYP010002761.1 coordinate 67,569, forward strand.
TATTAGCTATGTAATTTCAATTAAGTTATAAGTTTTAATTTATAAAATTGGTTATGGCAAAATTAAATGAATAAAAGTTATATGTGATAATTATAGAGTATATAATTAATTTTTCATAATTAAATGAAAGAAAAGTGAACTATGGGGTTAAAATGTGAAATAAGAAACTTTTAATCAAATAAATACTTAAATGAGTTAATCTGATTATTTTCACCAAACACGCAAACAAAACTCTGTTCATTTCATCTCCCTAAACCCACGGTTCTTCTTCATCCTCCATCATGAACCACCAAAGTTTTCAAGATTAAAGATTATAACCAAGAAATCAGTAAGCAAGAATCACACAACAAATGCTACAAATATTCAAGGTGAGTTTTATGATAAAAGTTGTTCTTGAATTCAAAAGCAAGCATTCGGGTCTGTGTTTTTCTATGAACCTAAAATCGATTTCTAAATCATGAAACTGAGATTAGTTTAGTGTTACAAATAAGAAAATGAACTCATGCATGTAATAATCATGTATTTAGTTGATGACCAATTGCATTTTTGAAGCCTAAGAATCATGATTTATATAAAGTCAGAAACTTAATTATTTGGTTCTGCATATGTGTTTTGCTTCTGTTTTAGGTTCGAGAATAAGAGGCCAAGAAGGCCATTGGCCTTCGGCCATGACTTGCATAAATTATATGTGTATTATACTTTAAAACAAGCATGAGACCATCTTGTATATATTTCTGGAAAATTGCTGCTGAAACGAAAGAAATAGAAGGAAAAACGAGTTGTCGTGTGTGTGTTGCATGTAATACCGAAACCATAAAGTTTTCGGTAATTGAAATACCGAATGCTGCATGTTATTATCGAAACCTACCGAGAGCAACAGAAACCCATACCGAAACCTTCATGGTTTCGGTAACTGCCTAATTCTTCAAATACCGAAACTTACTGCATGTCTACCGAAACCACAAAATTAAAACAGAAACCTACCGAAACCCAAAGGTTTCGGTAATATATAAACTCACTACCGAGACCCTACAGGCTACTGAGACCAAGATAGAAACTGAAACCAATTCTGTCACTACCGAAACCTTATGGTTTCGGTAATTCTCTTGTACTGAAACCCACTGCAGCAGCCATTTAATTGTTGAATTTGTGATGTATGTAGCTGTCATAACAGGAGTAACAGCAGCCTTGTCCTTTTCTTTCATAAGTCTCGTATGTTTTTGGCTGTCATAACAGAAACATTACAACAGTCCACAGCCTCCAATAAAGCTAAATATAGAAGGTCTTTTTATGTATGTGTCGGGTATGCTGTGAGTATAGAAATAGATAACAGGTGCAGTAACCCATTTCTTTTATTTCATAAAAAGAGTAAAAGTGTGTGCAGAACAGTCCACAGCAACCATTTCTTTTCCTTTTCCATATAAGTTCTGATATGTGTGTGTGTGTGTGTGTGTTGACTTATAAACAAAAACAAATCACTAACCTTTAATGTATGTGTCTAATGGGTGTGCAGTTTGTGACTGATGGACAGCAACAAACCAACCAAGATTATATCAAATATGCTTGTGAGTGTGTTATAGGTGTCTGTGTGTAACCGAAATAAGACTCAGATGTGTGCCATGTGAGTCAACAGCTTTAATTATTGAACTATAAATCAGGTCTCTAATGCGTGTGTTATGTGAATTTTGTATAGCAGCAACAAGAACAAGATTCGACATATGTGCATATTAGGAGTGTGTATAAATCTATCATGTGTGTATGATCATGGAGTAAAAATAGAATATACATGATGTGTGTAATCAATGATTGTGGACACCATGAATATAACCATATATGTTCTAAAAATGGGCAGTCTTTTATACATAAATAAAGTGTGTGCAACTGTGATTAGGTGGACTAAATGTGAATAGCAGCCCTCAAACAACTTATAAGTACGTATTCATTATATATAGGAGCATGTAAGTGTTTTATTTGTTGTCCTAAATTAGAAACCAAAAGAAACTACAACCAAATATATAAATTCACTATATAAATCATTTAAATGAATTTGTTACTCATATAGCTTGTTTAAGCATTTTATGTCATTAGATGCATTCATCTGAATTTAAAGTACAAATGAAATGCATAAAAGCACATAAAGTCATTAAATGATGTCAAGTTAAATAATAAGCTTAATTGTGATTTAACAAAGTCTGAAATGATATGATAAGTCAATAAATAATTAAGTCAATACATAAGCTACAGAAAGTCAAATAATACAACAGAAATACACAAATGCGTTATGTAATGTCATAAAAGCTTATGTAAATTTGATTGTCATACGATTAACAGGTTCAGCTAAATCTGAACTTTGTTATAAAGCTAAAGTCAGTAAAGTCAAGCCAAAGTCAGAGATGCAAGTCAAAGCCAAAGTCCAAGCCAAAGTCAGTAAAGTGAAAGCTAAAGTCTGTAAAGTCAAATCCTGAGATAACTCAGGTGGTGGATTCAATCCGCTTGCGAAAGTCAAAGTCAACAGCTATGCAATAAAACCAGTAACTGTGAGTTATAGATATAACTGTATACATGCTTGTCTTCCTGTGAGACATATTGTTGTTCTAGCTTTATTTGAAAGTCTTATATGCTCAGCTAGAATGTGACCTGTGCACACCTTGGTACGGTGATGCCCTGTGGATCATGATAGATTTTAATATATCATCATGTACACTTGTCTTTACAGTCTGAATTAGTCTTCGATATATTATTGTTGTTATCTTGATTCATCACTTCGAATGCTTTCAGTCAATTGCCTTGATATCAATGCTTTCATATGCTTCCGTATAAATCATGTTTGAGAAAGTCCATGTCAGTCTGTGATTAAGTCTACTCCGATGTTTGCCCATGTTGTCTTACTGGTAGCTAGCCCAGTATGTGGTTGGCCCCCACAATTAAAAGCGTGTGCGTGGGATTAAACATCATCCGATCTTAAGTCTTATGTCTCACAATGTCTGGCTGATAACGACAGTCATGTCAAAATCACGCTTAAAGTCAAAGTCAGAGATTAAAGTCAAAAGTCAAAGTCAAGTTTCCGCTTAAAATTGTCATGGCATGTTAACTGTTAAATCTATAATCTCACTAAGCACCGCTTACAGTTGTTGTTGAATCTTTTTACAGGTTTAATCAAAGGAAAAAGGTCCAGCTGACCCAAGTCTTTAGGATCTGCACGCTCGAATTTGAAGTCATTAGACCACTACTAAATCTGCAATTGGTATTGATTGAAGACAATAATGGTGGTGGTTTGGGTAGATCAGTGCTATGTATTGTGATTATGTATTAGATTAGTGTCCTAGTGCCCTTTTGTAGTTTTGTTTTGAATTTATTGTATGATGATCCTAATATCTGTAATGACTTAATTCCGCACTTTATTACTTCTATCTTAGTTTTGATTGATGCTGTATTGCTCCATGGGACCTAGTCATTCAGGACTGCCCCGTAAGGGACGGTCTTGACAGGATGGTATCAGAGCAATAGTTTGAGTGAATCAAGTATTATGAAAATAATACTTGGTCTCAAACTTAAGCAATACATAAAGTGTCAATCATGCTAGGTGGCTTAAACTGAGATAGGACGTACAGACTGTTAGGATGGGAAAAAGGGTACATAGTCACTAAGTCTATTAAACTGAAAGTCACTTGAATTTTATTTTTCAGTAAGAATGTCTGGACAAGGAGGAATTCCTAATAATGTCACGTCTCAGCAACTGTTTGAGATGATACAACAACTGTTAGCACAACAAAATGAACAACAAGTCAAACTAATTCAAGAACAGTTTCAGGCTCGTGATGAGGCTGAAGCAAAGCGTAAGGCTGATAAAAAGAACAAAAGAAAGGATAAGCAAATCCATAATGATAAGTCTGATTCTGATAACTCCAATGAAAATGTCCACACTGAAAAACCAAAAGGCTGCCGATTCAAAGACTTTAAGTCTAGTGGTGCCTTAACATTTGAGGGTACTGTAGACCCTATTCAGGCATTGGACTGGATTTGTCACACAGAAGAGATTTTCAGTATCTCTGAGTGTTTAGATTCACAAAGGGTCAAGTTCGCTACTGCTCTGTTTATCGGAGCTGCCCGTGCATGGTGGAAGACACAGAGGAGTATCTACGGAGAGGACGTCATCCAAACACTTGAATGGGAGCAATTCCTCGACATGTTCAACGCTAAGTATTGTCCCGCAGATCAGCAAGATAGACTGGAAGTTCAATTGATGCAACTGACTCAAGGCGACAAGACGGTCAATGAATACGAGCACGAGTTCTCGCGATTGTGTGGCTATTCATCTTATCAAGTAGCCACAGAAGAAAGAAAAATGAATCGTTTTCTTAGAGGATTGAACCCAAAGTATCGACAGCCGATGAGTGGTAACAAATGCAAGACGTACTTAGAGATGGTGGAAGCAGCCAGACAAATTGAAAGCGAATACCTGGAGTATGGTGAACAACTAAACGCAACTCAGATCAATCCTACATGTCCGTCTCCACCTAAGAAGCAACGATTTAGCAGGTTCTTCAAGACGGGAAAGGCACAGTCTCAACAGACTGATTCATATAGCTCTCCTCAGAAGGCTAAGTCTTATGCGATTCAATCAGAACAGCGAGTGTGCAAAAGATGTAGGAAATCACATACTGGGTTATGTAATCCAAATGATGTGATATGCTATGTTTGCAGCAAAATCGGTCATAGTAGCGAGGAATGCCCAACGAAGGGTCTTGGTTGTTCCACGTGTGGAAAACCGGGACACTTTAATTATCAATGTCCAATGAGAAGCAACAGTCAATCCCTGTCGTATGCCGGAGGTTCAACAATGAAGAGCACTGCTGCAACTCCATCAGCCAAAGCCCGTGCTTATCATATCACAGCCGAGGAGACAGAGGAAATTCCAAATGCGGCCATGAGTACGTGCGCTAATTAAATACCTATCGTGCATCATTTGGTTTTACTACAAACTGTTCAATTATCTCTACAGCACTTTCATATAGATTAATCAAGTCACTTGCCTAGCATTCAGCTACCTTTGATATTGAAACATCCACAAATAAACATTATTTGCTCGTTAATAACACAGTCTAAAATCTCGACCTCATTCCGATTCCATAGAAACATTTTTAAAAATAGGATCGCTAAGGAGACCAGGAGAAAGATTTTCTATTCTTGATTTAAATCGAATTGTGATTTCAAAACAAGTCATGAGTTCAACTGTACAACTTTGTCATCGATAGCGAATATGCGGATGACATATAGGTTGTATTCGTTGAAGGTATGACTAAAATACCTCTTTCAAATCAGAAAATTCTACCTATAAGCGAGGTATCAGTGATTGAATCATGTGTGATTCAAAAGCTTTAAAGAAATCTAAAAGCTAGATTCTGAATGCAAGCTTCTTCGTAAAGCCTTGTAATATGAAAGATTACAGCGTGTCTCTTAATGAGACAAAGTAAGAAGTTGTTGATCCAATAAAATTAAATGAAAAGATGGTTTATGAACCTGATTGTCAAGCAATCCATGTCAGCTTGAAAAGAAATCAAAGAAGTCAGAAGCACAAAGCTAGAGTCAAATAAGAATTAAGTTATTGGTCTTGAATGATCAATGAAAGTCAATTATAAGTCTATGCACATGTAAATATGGAATTCATATTCCATTGTCTTGTCAATAAAAGTATTGGCTGAAGCAAAATAAAGTAACCCTGGACTCAGGGATTACAAATGAAAAAGTCATTCCAAGTCTTGATGATAGTCCACACAAGTCAAAAGTCTGCGAATCGATTGATGATTATAACATCGTCAATGAATGAAAATGTTCAATAAAATAAATGCGAGATTCAAAAAGCCACAACTGGCTCAAGATCAAAAGAAAAGAGATATGAGATAACTAATATATTGAGCTGTTATTCAAAATGATATCCGAATTAATTGAAAGTTATATTGAATCTCAAAGCGTAAGTTGACACAGTAAGAAGTATAAGCGATAAGCAGAAATCCTAAAATTTACTTATGTCACCGCATAAGTCAGCTAATAAGCTGTATGACATTGAAATCAGTAAATATAATGGTTATAAAAGCCAAAGAGACAAAAGCTATGAAATACAGATGGTGCTCAATAAACACCAGAATGTTTATGTCAGATTATGGGAATACATAACTACTTTGTTATTCCTCAGTTACATTTATCTGAACATGGACAACTTCGGGGACGAAGTTATGCGTGGTGGAGCCCATTCTGTAACAACCTAAACTTTAATAACAACGATTAACATGATTAGCATTAATTAACCAGCTTAATGTTAATTAATATGTTAAATGTAATTTTAATTACATTTATTAGCTATGTAATTTCAATTAAGTTATAAGTTTTAATTTATAAAATTGGTTATGGCAAAATTAAATGAATAAAAGTTATGTGTGATAATTATAGAGTATATAATTAATTTTTCATAATTAAATGAAAGAAAAGTGAACTATGGGGTTAAAATGTGAAATAAGAAACTTTTAATCAAATAAATACTTAAATGAGTTAATCTGATTATTTTCACCAAACACGCAAACAAAACTCTGTTCATTTCATCTCCCTAAACCCACGGTTCTTCTTCATCCTCCATCATGAACCACCAAAGTTTTCAAGATTAAAGATTATAACCAAGAAATCAGCAAGCAAGAATCACACAACAAATGCTACAAATATTCAAGGTGAGTTTTATGATAAAAGTTGTTCTTGAATTCAAAAGCAAGCATTCGGGTCTGTGTTTTTCTATGAACCTAAAATCTGTAACAACCTAGCTTTTAACCAAACTGTTACATAATACCGAGACCCATACACTCTACTGAAACCTATACCGAAACTATGAAAGTTTCGGTAATATACCGAAACAATAAAGAATACCGAAAATATTTTTGGGTTTCGGATCCTTGGTTTCTTTGGTGAGCATACATATATATATTGGTACTAAATTTAAATTATACATATAAATAGTGATCATTTTTATAAAAATAAATGTCCATGAAAAAGACTTAAAAGTTTATGAGTTATCAAGAATCAGATCAATTAAAGTTTAAAAACTAACGTTCTTGCAAATGATACTTCTGGACAGGTTCAGTGAAATTCTGAACATACTTACAAAGATTTAAAGACTTAAAAGCGGGTCAAAGATTTGATTTGACAGAGAACAGGTTGACAAAGATAAAATCCTGAGATAACTCAGGTGGCAGATTTTTTATATCTGTTTGACAAAGACCAGATCTGTGAGTTATAGATATTCAGATTGAACATGCATAAATTCCGATTGAGATATATTGTTGATGTAGATTTATTGACATTCATTTATCAGCTAAATTGAGACCTGTGGACACCATGGTTGGGTGTTGCCCAGTGGATCATGATAACTATTTGATTATCATTTCATACTGCATTTAAGACTTCTTCAGATATTGCTTATGATTCATTGCTATCATAACTTCTGTGACTTAAGCTTTCATTATTTGATCAGACACTTGATAGATTTATTCAGCTTAACTAGCCTTGATGGGCTATTGTTCTAGACCTAGCTTTTTCACCGGTTCTTATGAACTTGGTAATGACCTCCGATGTTCCGCCATATTGACTTACTGGTAGCTAGCCCAGTATGTGGCTGATCCCCACGATTAAAGCGTGAGTGTGGCCTGAACATCATCCAATTCTATGATTCTATATCTCAATCATGAAAGCTGTAGCGGCAGCCAAGACATATCACGCTAAATTAATGACCCGCTTGACACGCATGTTGATATTGAAAATCTATAAACTCACTAAGCATTGCTTACAGTTGCTGCATTACAATTTTACAGGTAAAAGTAAAGGAAAGTCACCTGCAGGACCTAGTACTTAGGTCATTCAAGATCCAAGTTTTGAAGCTTTCTTTGACCACTACTCAACAAACTTGCTGGTACTGATTGGAAGACAGCAAATGTGGTGGTTCTGGGTAGACTTGATGTGATGTATGATGTTATGACTAGATTAGATGTTACCCTTTTATAACTTTATTTTAAAATATGTTACTTAAATCCTAATCTGTAATGTACATATAATTTTATTATTCCGCAATTTAATTACCCTATCTTAGTATGATTGATATTGTATTGTATGAATTGGGAGCTAGACTCTGAGGACTGCCCCGTAAGGGGAGGTCTTCACAGGATGGTATCAGAGCCCATAGTTTGAGTGAATCAAGTATTACGTGAGTATACTTGGTCTCAAACTGAAGCAATACATATGTATCAATCATTTAGGTGGTTTGAACTGATAGTTAAATGCTTTTAATTTTCAGTAGAAGATGTCAGGATCAGGATCAGGTGATATTCCCAGCAACATGAACCCACAACAAATGTTTGAAATGATGCAACAACTTCTAGCCCAACACTCAGAACAACAAAACAAAATAATGCAAGAACAGTTTCAGGCCAGAGATGAGGCCGAAGCTAAAAGACGTGAAGAAAAGAAAAATAAGAGAAAAGAAAAGCAAGTCCAGACTAATGAATCTGATTCTGATAATTCAAATCCCGAAACCGAAATTGCTCAGCCAAAAGGCTGCAATTTTAAAGATTTCAAAGCTAGCGGTGCTTTGAATTTTGAAGGAACAGTTAATCCGATTCAGGCGATTGATTGGATTAGTCACACTGAAGAAATCTTCAGGATTTCTGATTGTTTAGACTCCAAGAAAGTGAGTTATGCGTCCGCGTTATTTGTGGGAGCTGCCCGTGCCTGGTGGAAAACTCAGAGGAGTATCTATGGTGAAGAAATAATTCAGACTCTAGAGTGGAACCAGTTTGTTGATATGTTCAATGCGAAGTACTGCCCGATCGACCAACAAGATAAGATGGAAGTACAACTGATGCAGCTGACTCAGGGAACGAAGACAGTTGACGAATACGAACACGAGTTTTCACGACTATGCGGTTACTCCTCATACCAAGTAGCTACCGAAGAAAGAAAGATGAATAGATTCCGTGTAGGACTCAATCCTAGATACAGACATCCGATGAGCGCTATCAAATACAAGAGTTATTTGGAAATGGTAGAAGCAGCCAGACAGATTGAGAGAGGATATCTAGAGTACGGCGATCAGCTATACGCTCCAACGACTAACCCAATGAATCCGTCTCCTCCGAAGAAACAAAGATTTGGCAGATTTTTCAAGCCAAATAAGTCGCAATCTCAGCAATCCCATCAGCATAGTTCACAGCAGAAAACACAAGTTTACTCCCTCACGAACGAACCACGATTCTGCAAGCGATGCAGAAGATCACACATGGGACTGTGCAATCCAGAGATGTTACTTGCTTTGCGTGCAACATGATCGGTCATAGTAGTGAAGAATGTCCACAGCAGAGACGTGGATGCGCAAAATGTGGAAAAAGGGGACACTTTATGTATCAGTGTCGTAGCGGGTCGCGTTATCAGTCTCAGTCATCAGCTGGAGGGTCTACAGTTAAGAGTTCTGCTGCAACGCCGACTGCAAAGACTCGAGCTTTTCAAATAACAGCCGAGGAAGCAAAAGAAACACCTGACGTAGTTACCGATATGTTCCTGCTTAACTCTATTCCTGCCCGAGTACTATTTGATTCCGGCGCGAGTCGTTCTTTCATATCAACATCTTTTGCACAAAGATTACATAAGTCTCCATCAAAGCTTTCTGTGATACTAGAGATTGAGACAGCTAGTAACAATTTTGTTATGGCTGATTCTGTTTACCGTAATTGCACATTACTTGTTGACAACATCGTATTCAACCTCGACCTTATCCCGATTCCGTTGAAAGAATTTGACGTCATCATCGGCATGGATTGGTTAATGAACAACGAGGCTACAATTATCTGCAACTGGCGAATCATCAGAATCAAGTCTTCAGACGGTCGGGTATTGGAGATTAAAGGAGAGAAAAGAAAAGGTGCTCATTGCTTCATATCTATAGAAAAAGCTCATAAATACTTGTCTAGAGGTCACGACTCCAATCTTTGTTATGCTCTATCTGAGTCCAGCTCTGAAAAGAGATCTCTGTCTGATATTCCTATTGTCTGCGAGTTCCCAGACGTTTTTCCTGATGACATTTCCGGAGTGCCACCGGAACGTCAAGTCGAGTTCAGTATTGACTTGGTTCCTGGTGCGGCTCCTATTGCAAAAGCTCCTCACAGACTTGCACCTGCAGAAATGCAGGAAATGTCAAAGCAACTGCAAGAACTGTTAGAGAAGGGGTTTATCCGACCGAGTTCTTCTCCGTGGGGTGCTCCTGTCCTATTTGTTAAAAAGTAAGACGGAACCTTCCGTATGTGCATCGACTACCGCGAGTTGAACAAGGTTACCATAAAGAATAAATATCCTCTACCCATGATCGATGATCTGTTTGATCAGCTACAAGGAGCCAGCTACTTCTCGAAAATTGATCTTCGTTCTGGATATCATCAGTTGAAAGTTAAAGTTGAGGATGTTCCAAAGACAGCCTTCCGAACAAGATACGGTCATTACGAATTTCTCGTGATGCCGTTTGGTTTGACAAATGCACCAGCGGCGTTCATGGATCTCATGAATCGCGTGTGCAGACCTATGTTGGATAAATCAGTTATTGTATTCATAGACGATATTCTGATTTACTCCAAAACGGAGGCTGATCATGCTATTCATTTGCGGCAATTCCTAGAGTTACTGAGAAAAGAAAGACTCTATGCAAAATTTTCTAAGTGCGAATTCTGGCTCAGACAGATTCAGTTCCTTGGCCATGTTGTTTCTGGCGAAGGGATTTCCGTTGATCCTTCAAAAGTCGAGGCCGCTCAGAAATGGCAAACGCCTCACAATGCCTCTGAAATCCGAAGTTTCCTTGGATTGGCCGGCTATTATCGGCGATTCATAAAGGATTTCTCGAAGATTGCTGTACCTCTAACGATGCTGACACGAAAGAATACTCCTTTCGTTTGGTCTAATAAACAGCAAGAGGCATTTGACATTCTGAAACAGAAGCTTATTCAAGCGCCGATCCTAGCTTTACCAGAAGGCAATGATGATTTCGTTGTCTATAGTGATGCCTCTGGTACTGGCTTAGGATGTGTTCTGATGCAAAGGGGGAAAGTTATTGCCTACGCTTCAAGGCAATTAAAGGATTACGAGAAAAGTGCACCAACTCATGATCTTGAGTTGGCTGCTGTTACCTTTGCACTGAAGATCTGGCGTCACTATCTTTATGGGACTCGGTGTCAGCTCTACACCGATCACAAGAGTCTCAAACATCTTTTTACTCAAAAGGATCTAAATATGAAACAGCGACGGTCCTTGGAGCTTATCAAGGACTATGATTGCGAGATCCTATATCATCCCGGCAAAGCTAATATTGTCGCGGATGCTTTGAGTAGGAAAATTTATCCGGAAAAGTGCTGCTATGCCCTAACACCTGTAATATTCTCTTCTGATCTTATTGAAGATATCAGAGTTGCTCAAGCTGAAGCAATGAAAGAAGAGAATATTGATTCTGAAAATCTTAAAGGGCAGCTACAATTTCTAACTCTGAATCATTTGGGACTTCATTGTCTCAAGGGAAACCGAATCTGGGTTCCTAAGTATGGTTCAATTCGCAGCACTCTTCTATCTGAAGCTCATCAGTCCAAATTATCTGTTCATCCTGGCAGCTCAAAGATGTACTTCGATCTGAAATCTGACTACTGGTGGCCATGAATGAAGAAAGACATCAGTAAATGTGTTGAAAGCTGCAGAGTATGTCAGATGGTTAAGGCAGAACACCAGAAACCCTTCGGGGATATGCAACCACTACCAGTTCCTGAGTGGAAGTGGGAGCATATAACAATGGATTTCATCACAAAGCTGCCGAAAACCAAGAGACAGCACGACTCTATTTGGGTAGTCGTGGACAGATTAACGAAGTCAGCTCATTTCATACCGATGAAAGAGACATATTCTCTCGATAAACTGGCACAGATGTACATTACCGAGATCATCTCTCGTCATGGTGTGCCGAAATCTATTGTCTCTGATCGTGATAGTCGTTTCACTTCAAGATTTTGGAAAGCGCTGCAAGAAGGGATGGGTACTCGCATTTCTATGAGTACAGCTTATCACCCAAGTGCAGATGGTCAAAGTGAACGTACTATCTTAACTCTTGAAGATATGCTTCGTGCCTGCGTTCTTGATCTAGGTGGTAACTGGGATGACCACTTGCCTCTGGTCGAATTCTCATACAACAACAGTTATCATTCTACGATCAAGATGGCTCCTTTTGAAGCTTTGTATGGAAGAAAATGCAGAACTCCCACCTGTTGGCACGAAACAGGTGAATCGCCTATAGCGGGTCCTGCCCTTCTACAGTTGACACACGAGAAGATTCAACTTGTTAGAAGGAATATACTTGAAGCTCAAAGCAGGCAGAAGTCTTACTATGACAATCGACACAGATCTATCAGTTTTGCGGTTAACGATTGGGTGATGCTAAAAGTATCCCCAATGAAGAATGTGGTAAGATTTATAAAGCGAAACAAGCTAGCTCCAAGATTCATTGGTCCGTTCAAGATTGTTGAAAAGGTAGGGAATCAATCTTACCGTCTTGAATTGCCAACACACCTAGCGGGAATACATCCTGTATTCCATGTTAGTCATCTACGAAAGAGTCTAGCAGATGAAAGAAAAGTGCAGATACCACATGTTAAACTGCAAATTGATGAGAAGCTTCGAGTAGTTGAAGAACCGGAATGTATTTTGGATTCAAAGACCAAAAAGCTTCGGAATAAAGAAATACAGATGGTGCTCGTTCAGTGGAAACACCACAAGGGTTCGCATCAGTCTTGGGAATCGAGAGATGTTATGAAAGCAAAATATCCAAGTCTGTTGGAACAAAGCTAACTTCGGGGACGAAGTTTGTGCGTGGTGGAGCCCATTCTGTAACAACCTAGCTTTTAACCAAACTGTTACATAATACCGAGACCCATACACTCTACTGAAACCTATACCGAAACTATGAAAGTTTCGGTAATATACCGAAACAATAAAGAATACCGAAACTATTTTTGGGTTTCGGATCCTAGGTTTCTTTGGTGAGCATACATATATATATTTACGTTTACAGTGGTGGGTTTTACATATATATACACATACATAGACACATAAAAGAATGTAAGTGCATGTGTGTAAATGATATATGGATAAGTATCCATATCTTGTGTGTGTGTATATATAAGACATATATATATATATATATATATATATATATATATATATATATATATATATATATATATAGGTACCAAAGTATATATATATTGGTACTAAATTTAAATTATACATATAAATAGTGATCATTTTTATAAAAATAAATGTCCATGAAAAAGACTTAAAAGTTTATGAGTTATCAAGAATCAGATCAATTAAAGTTTAAAAACTAACGTTCTTGCAAATGATACTTCTGGACAGGTTCAGTGAAATTCTGAACATACTTACAAAGATTTAAAGACTTAAAAGCGGGTCAAAGATTTGATTTGACAGAGAACAGGTTGACAAAGATAAAATCCTGAGATAACTCAGGTGGCAGATTTTTTATATCTGTTTGACAAAGACCAGATCTGTGAGTTATAGATATTCAGATTGAACATGCATAAATTCTGATTGAGATATATTGTTGATGTAGATTTATTGACATTCATTTATCAGCTAAATTGAGACCTGTGCACACCATGGTTGGGTGTTGCCCAGTGGATCATGATAGCTATTTGATTATCATTTCATACTGCATTTAAGACTTCTTCAGATATTGCTTATGATTCATTGCTATCATAACTTCTGTGAGTTAAGCTTTCATTATTTGATCAGACACTTGATAGATTTATTCAGCTTGACTAGCCTTGATGGTCTATTGTTCTAGACCTGGCTTTTTCACCGGTTCTTATGAACTTGGTAATGACCTCCGATATTCCGCCATATTGACTAACTGGTAGCTAGCCCAGTATGTGGCTGATCCCCACGATTAAAGCGTGAGTGTGGCCTGAACATCATCCAATTCTATGATTCTATATCTCAATCATGAAGGCTGTAGCGGCAGACATATCACGCTAAATTAATGACCCGCTTGACACGCATGTTGATATTGAAAATCTATAAACTCACTAAGCATTGCTTACAGTTGCTGCATTACAATTTTACAGGTAAAAGTAAAGGAAAGTCACCTGCAGGACCTAGTACTTAGGTCATTCAAGATCCAAGTTTTGAAGCTTTCTTTGACCACTACTCAACAAACTTTCTGGTACTGATTGGAAGACAGCAAATGTGGTGGTTCTGGGTAGACTTGATGTGATGTATGATGTTATGACTAGATTAGATGTTACCCTTTTATAACTTTATTTTGAAATATGTAACTTAAATCCTAATCTGTAATGTACATATAATTTTATTATTCCGCAATTTAATTACCCTATCTTAGTATGATTGATATTGTATTGTATGAATTGGGACCTAGACTCTGAGGACTGCCCCGTAAGGGGAGGTCTTCACAAAATCGATTTCTAAATCATGAAATTGAGATTAGTTTAGTGTTACAAATCAGAAAATGAACTCATGCATGTAATAATCATGTATTTAATTGATGTCCAATTGCATTTTTGAAGCCTAAGAATCATGATTTATATAAAGTCAGAAACTTAATTATTTGGTTCTGCATATGTGTTTTGCTTCTGTTTTAGGTTCGAGAATAAGAGGCCAAGAAGGCCATTGGCCTTCGGCCATGACTTGCATAAATTATATGTGTATTATACTTTAAAACAAGCATGAGACCATCTTGTATATATTTCTGGAAAATTGCTGCTGAAATGAAAGAAATAGAAGGAAAAACGAGTTGTCGTGTGTGTGTTGCATGTAATACCGAAACCATAAAGTTTTTGGTAATTGAAATACCGAATGCTGCATGTTATTATCGAAACCTACCGAGTGCAACAGAAACCCATACCGAAACCTTCATGGTTTCGGTAACTGCCTAATTCTTCAAATACCGAAACATACTGCATGTCTACCGAAACCACAAAATTAAAACAGAACCTACCAAAACCCAAAGGTTTCGGTAATATATAAACTCACTACCGAGACCCTACAGGCTACGGAGACCAAGATAGAAACTGAAACCAATTCTGTCACTACCGAAACCTTATGGTTTCGGTAATTCTCTTGTACTGAAACCCACTGCAACAGCCATTTAATTGTTGAATTTGTGATGTATGTAGCTGTCATAACAGGAGTAACAGCAGGCTTGTCCTTTTCTTTCATAAGTCTCGTATGTTTTTGGCTCAAACCAGCAGCCTTTTTACCTTTCTTTTCTTGTGAATCTCGTATGTAATGTCCAAAACTGAAACATTACAACAGTCCACAGCCTCCAATAAAGCTAAATATAGAAGGTCTTTTTATGTATGTGTCGGGTATGCTGTGAGTATAGAAATAGATAACAGGTGCAGTAACCCATTTCTTTTATTTCATAAAAAGAGTAAAAGTGTGTGCAGAACAGTCCACAGCAACCATTTCTTTTCCTTTTCCATATAAGTTCTGATATGCGTGTGTGTGTGTGTGTGTGTGTTGACTTATAAACAAAAACAAATCACTAACCTTAATGTATGTGTCTAATGGGTGTGCAGTTTGTGACTGATGGACAGCAACAAACCAACCAAGATTATATCAAATATGCTTGTGAGTTTGTTATAGGTGTCTGTGTGTAACCGAAATAAGACTCAGATGTGTGTCGTGTGAGTCAACAGCTTTAATTATTGAACTATAAATCAGGTCTCTAATGCGTGTGTTCTGTGAATTTTGTATGGCAGCAACAAGAACAAGATTCGACATATGTGCATATTAGGAGTGTGTATAAATCTATCATGTGTGTATGATCATGGAGTAAAAATAGAATATACATGATGTGTGTAATCTATGATTGTGGACACCATGAATATAACCATATATGTTCTAAAAATGTGCAGTCTTTTATACATAAATAAAGTGTGTGCAACTGTGATTAGGTGGACTAAATGTGAATAGCAGCCCTCAAACAACTTATAAGTACGTATTCATTATATATAGGAGCATGTAAGTGTTTTATTTGTTGTCCTAAATTAGAAACCAAAAGAAACTACAACCAAATATATAAATTGACTATATAAATCATTTAAATGAATTTGTAACTCATATAGCTTGTTTAAGCATTTTATGTCATTAGATGCATTCATCTGAATTTAAAGTACAAATGAAATGCATAAAAGCACATAAAGTCATTAAATGGTGTCAAGTTAAATAATAAGCTTAATTGTGATTTAACAAAGTCTGAAATGATATTATAAGTCAATAAATAATTAAGTCAATACATAAGCTACAGAAAGTCAAATAATACAACAGAAATACTCAAATGCGTTATGTAATGTCATAAAAGCTTATGTAAATTTGATTGTCATATGATTAACAGGTTCAGCTAAATCTGAACTTTGCTATAAAGCTAAAGTCAGTAAAGTCAAGCCAAAGTCAGAGATGCAAGTCAAAGCCAAAGTCCGAGCCAAAGTCAGTAAAGTGAAAGCTAAAGTCTGTAAAGTCAAATCCTGAGATAACTCAGGTGGTGGATTCAATCCGCTTGCGAAAGTCAAAGTCAACAGCTATGCAATAAAACCAGTAACTTTGAGTTATAGATATAACTGTATACATGCTTGTCTTCCTGTGAGACATATTGTTGTTCTAGCTTTATTTGAAAGTATCAACATGTACACTTGTCTTTACAGTCTGAATTAGTCTTCGATATATTATTGTTGTTATCTTGATTCATCACTTCGAATGCTTTCAGTCAATTGCCTTGATATCAATGCTTTCATATGCTTCCGTATAATTCAAGTCTGAGAAAGTCCATGTCAGTCTGTGATTAAGTCTACTCCGATGTTTGCCCATGTTGTCTTACTGGTAGCTAGCCCAGTATGTGGTTGGCCCCCACAATTAAAAGCGTGTGCGTGGGATTAAACATCATCCGATCTTAAGTCCTATGTCTCACAATGTCTGGCTGATAGCGGCAGTCATGTCAAAATCACGCTTAAAGTCAAAGTCAGAGATTAAAGTCAAAAGTCAAAGTCAAGTTTCCGCTTAAAATTGTCATGGCATGTTAACTTTTAAATCTATAATCTCACTAAGCACCGCTTACAGTTGTTGTGGAATCTTTTTACAGGTTTAATCAAAGGAAAAAGGTCCAGCTGACCCAAGTCTTTAGGATCTGCACGCTCGAATTTGAAGTCATTAGACCACTACTAAATCTGCAATTGGTATTGATTGAAGACAATAATGGTGGTGGTTTGGGTAGATCAGTGCTATGTATTGTGATTATGTATTAGATTAGTGTCCTGGTGCCCTTTTGTAGTTTTGTTTTGAATTTATTGTATGATGATCCTAATATCTGTAATGACTTAATTCCGCACTTTATTACTTCTATCTTAGTTTTGATTGATGCTGTATTGCTCCTTGGGACCTAGTCATTCAGGACTGCCCCGTAAGGGACGGTCTTGACATCTGAGCCTAAAACGACAGATGATGGGTCTCTAGCAGTGAATGATTCTGAGTTATCTACAAACGAGAATCAGACTACTACTTCTACTTACGAAGACAATTATCATGAGGAAGAAAATGTACCGTCTGAGGTAGTTTCCCCTTTAGGTGAAATGGGATCAAACTTAGGAGATAATCTTAGGGTCGATGAGATTGAAACATCAAGGATAAACAAGGATCATCCGGTTGAGAGCATCATAGGAAATCCGCATTCTGGTGTGAGAACTAGGAGTAGTTTGAATAACAACACAGTGCTGTTGTCGATGATTAATGACTCTGAGGCTTTTCACACTTGTCTTTATTCGTGTTTTATCTCACAAGTAGGGCCGAAGAATGTGCAAATGGCACTGAAAGACAATTCTTGGGTTGAAGCGATGCAAGAAGAACTATCACAATTCAGAAAGCTAGAAGTGTGGGAGTTAGTGCCTCTACCGCGAGGAGAAGTTTCTATAGGAACCAAATGGGTTTTTAAGTGTAAGAGAGATGATCGGGGTATTGTCACTCGCAACAAGGCACGACTTGTGGTAAAGGGAGTCAACCAAGAAGAGGGAATCGATTACAACGAGGTGTTTGCACTAGTAGCAAGGCTCGAGGAAATTCGTCTATTTCTAGCCTTTGCGTCCTTCAAAGGATTTAAAGTCTATCAACTTGATGTAAAGAGTGCCGTTCTGTATGGAATGATGAAGGAACTGGTGTACGTCGAACAACCGCCTGGGTTCACCGATCGGAAGTTTCCCGACAGAGTGTATCGCCTTGATAAGGCTATGTATGGATTGCATCAGGCACCAAGGGCATTGTATGAGACGCTATCAACTCATCTTTTAGGCAACGAGTTTGAAAAAAGGAGAATTGATAGTACATTGTTCGTGAAGAGAAAGGGAGAAGATTTTATCTTGGTATAAGTGTACGTGGATGACATCATTTTCGGGTCATCAGACGAGCAGATGTGCAAAGATTTTGAGAAGGTGATGAAGTCAAAGTTTGAGATGAGTGCTATGGGAGAGTAAAACTTCTTTCTAGGTTTGAAACTTGAAAAGAGAAAGGAGGGCATGTTTATCCATCAGACGAAGTATGTCAACGACATTCTAGAGCGCTTCGGGATGGAAGGAACAAAGCTATCTGCTCACTTCAGTACTCCGATTCAAATGAATCACAATCTTGGACCAGGTACAGAAAGTGATACTGATGTGGATCCAACTCTATATCGGGCCATGATCGGATCACTTATGTATTTAACTGCTTCTAGACCTGACATTATGTTTGCTGTGTGTATTTGTGCTAGGTTTCAAGCCAATCCGAAAGAAAAAGTAAGTTAGTGGATTACGCATTTCTTTCAGATGGGCTTGACCTTAGTAGATTACGCATACAAAAGTTAGCTTCACGGATGGTATGCGTAATCCAGAGTAACTTGACCTTAGTATATTTTCTTTTGTTTTTCATAGTGAGTTAGTGGTTAATTAGAATTTATTTCCTTTTATAGTAAGTTAGTAGGTTAGTTTATTAGTTTATCTTAATTATGAAAAACAAAAGAAAAAAGAGAGAAAACCATAAAAAGTTCAAAAAAGTGAATATTAGAAAAATGAGTTAAGTCTTAGATACATAGGTTCAAAGTGACGAAAATTAGCACAGTCGAAACAATCTTTAAGTGTTAAACTTTCACACATAATGCACCTTAAAATTCTAAGTGATATACACTTTCTGGTTTGATGTGTTGGTAGGCATATTACACAAAGGGAATCTCAAAAGCTAATAAAATATTCAAGAAAAGGTCATATGTGTAACTAACTTAGATGTATGACCAGATGGTCTTAATTTCTATGTTAGAGACATACAGACAATGATTCTAAATGAGGTATGCAAATTTTTTGGGGGATGTATAGCAACATCAAACATATCTTAAAGAAAAGGAAAGAAAAATTTTTTTGATAAAAAGGAGAGAGTTAAAACAAGTCGCTTTGTGGTACGTAAGTACAGACCTGTCACCTCTGTTTTGATTCGAGTTAGCAAGATAAGTCGCTTTGTTGTACGTAAGTACAGACCTGTCACCGCTGTCTTGATAGCTTTAAATAAACTTTAAGACAAACTAAGACACTCTGTTGTATGTAAATACAGAATTGTGTCCGACGTTTGCCTTTTAAAGAAAATTTGCAATACCGAAAAGTTATAATCATTGTGTGTCTGCCTTGATCATAGAAGTATATCTAAGTATGGGACACGTAAGGTAGTTTCTTGATAAATAAAAAGGCCAAGGGATATTCCAAAGTGTAAAATGTTTAAATGGAAAACCATACCAACAATCGACTTGAAATGTATATCACGGAATCAAAAATTCCTAAGTGTGAAAGTGTAATATTGAAAGTACGTTTGACATCGCTATTTGATTGAACCTTCTTTGACTTTCTCGCAAAAATATTCTGTTAGTATACTTCGTAAATTTTAAAAGTAGTTTTGAGTAGCTTAAGTTTAAATTTTATTCAAATATTTTATATTATTTTATTTTATTTTATTCTAAGTAGGAAAAAATATTGCTTGGTGTGAATAATTTTGCAAGGTTTGTAAAATTCCGTTACACGAAAAAGTTGAAAAGTTGAATTTTATTCAAGTATTTTCAAAATTTTCACTTAAGTTCGAAATTCAGACAAATTCGAACTTCACTTCGAATTTTTCAGGAAGTTCGAATTTATGCTAAGTTCAAAGGTTGTTGGTATAAATAGGTCAACAGTACTTCATTTAAGGCACCTACCTTCGAATTTGCTCATTCGAACTTGTCTCCGACGATTTCGAACTTGTCATTCAAACTTGTCGCATTCGATTTTCTCACTATTCTTTGAAGTTTTGCCTACTTTTCTCGAACATACTCATACATTTAGCTATCATAATCATTATTATACAAAGTTTGGGTAGATTAGGACATTATTATGGCAAAAATCGAGATTATTTGATGTTTATTTGGATTTAAACTATGTGGTTTAAAATCACAAGTTTTGACCGGTAAAAGTTCAAATAAAACACATATAACTTCGACTAGAACCCAATAGACTACATGATACTGTTTTTTAAGTCAAATGGGGTTAAAATCTTGAATTTTTGTTTGAAAATGACCAACTTCGAACATGTTCTTCATGTTCAAATTTGTCAGAAAGTTCGAACTTGCTGAAATATCTACAAGTTCGAAGTCAGTCAAGTTCGAACATAATCCTCGAATTTCTTTAAATTTGAATGTTTTAAAATAAATTCAAACTTGTCTAAGTTCGAAATGTGTTGGATTTCGAACTTATGTAAGTTCGATATTATGCAAATTCGAAAATAAACAAGTCTCTTTTTTATTTTTCATTACTAATTTCGGTTGTTGTTTCTGTATGCAGATATGGGTGATCGGGCATTCTTTAATAAACATAACATGGTTATGTCTGTGGATAGGGAACTACCTGAAGCTTAGCCGTACCAGCATATGATCGAGTGTCTGACTCAGTCGCGAGTCTCATATGCTCTGACTCACAATCTACAAATCATTTTGCCATATGTGCGTCAATTCTGGGAGCATCTCCAAGTGGATTGCTCAGTGACGCCTACCATACTTAGAACAAGGGTTGGGGGACATCCAATTGTCTTTTCAGCTGATATGTTGCGTCAAATCCTACAGGTAGGAATAGAGGACCAAGAAGCGGGGCCTATAGATTTTCCAGTACATATCAGGCAAGCGACATTTTTGCGAATGGGATACGCCCAAGATATTACGAAGGCCTCATATGTGAAGAGTGTTTTGATTGGACAATGGTGTTATCTTGTGCACGTCATTATGGTTTGTTTTGCGCCGAAGAAGGCCGGTTTTGATACTATGGTGTCCAAGCTGCAATCGGTGTTAATTGCCTAAGTGTACAACAGGCGCTACAGTTTTTCGGAAATGTTTTTTGGGAAGTTTATGCATCAAATCACAGCTCCAGTCAGAGAGAGGATTTTGATGTACCCTCGATTTGCAATGATGATCATCCGCCACTTTTTGCCCAATTTGCCCCAACTTCCAGATACAAATGGCGTGGCCATAATTGATAAAAGGATTTTTGCTCACGGTCAGTCACAAAATGCGAGAAGGGCTGAGCAAGTTAGGCCGCAAGTTGCATCATTGTTCGGGGCAGTAATAGACCCTGATTTTGTAGCCCCAGAGGGATATAACTGGACAGGTGAAGTCCCGCAGCAGCAACAGCAACAAAAGCAGCCACAACAACATGAACAGCAACAGCCGCAACAGCGTCAGAGGCATAGAGCTCCGGCTAGAAGAGCTCCGGCAGCTAGGCCATTCTCTCGCCACCAATTAGAATCTACTGCAGCTGGTTCGGCCCATCGAGTTTGGCCCCCCAATTTGATTAGAGGGCGCAAACTCTTGAAGAGATATGGGCGCAGGGGACAGCCACGGAGCAAAACATCGCTGAACAACTGGTTCAGGATGTTTTAGAGCCTCCAGATGAGTTCAATGACATCTTTAAGGAGATTGACGAATACCAGCCACCTGAAGCTGAGGATATGGACACAGAGGTCCAGGGAGAAGGAGAAGAAGAAGGAGTACAGGCTGAAGCAAAAGGGCATGTTGAGAACGCCTCAGAGTCTAGTTCTGATGACGAGGATCCAAATATCTCAATCAGTACAAATGGATCAAGGTTAGTTGTAAACAGAAGGAGACAAACAAGACCGGCTCTGATTGACGAAGAGACCGAAGATCTGAGTTTGAAGAGGAAGAACAAGTTCCACTCGTACCTAGGCATAGGGCGAGGCGGCATCGATTTATGCAGCGAGCTCCATCCACGTCCGCTCCTGAACCTGTGTTACCGGCTGCTCCATCAGCTATAACCACCGCTCCATCAACATCCGCCTCCATTCCATCAACATCCACCTCCATTCCATCAACATCAACTACATTCACTACATTCACTGATAATCAGCGGTTCATAGAACTGAAAGGAAAGGTGGATTTCCAAACAGTCCAAATTTTTCAACTTTCAACAGCAGTAAAAGAGCTATAGGCGCATAATGCCAGACTCGATCAAGAAAATGCAGAGTTGAAGACAACTGTAGTTGATCAGCAATCTGAGCTGAAATCAATGAAGACCCTTCTGGAGCAATTACTGAAAAATCTGCAAGCTCAGGGGGAGAGTAGTTGCAAGGAAGCTGAGGTGAGGAGGAGAGAAGATGAAGACGGCAATGATCCAGATGCTGAAAAAGAAAGTGAGCTAGCAGATCTTTCTCAGAAGACTGCTTAGCAAGCACAAATTCAGGGGGAGCCTAGTCAATCGGGTATGGGAGAAGGAGGAGAAGGCGAAGCTTCAAAGATTGTGGAACAAGAAATGATTGAAGCTCTAATGGATCTTGATGATCAAGATGACATTGATTGTGATCAAGAAGATTTGGAGGAAGGACAATTTGTTCCAGGAGAGATTGTAGACTGGAAGTCTGATGACGAGGTTGTGGAAGATGAAGACGACGATGTTGATGAAGTGATCATCCCTAAGCAGCCTATCACAGAACAATATGAGCATAATGATCAGAACGTGATAGACATAGATGAGATTAAATTAGAGTCTATGGATGATTCCGAATCTGACATAGCTGAAAAGGAGCAAACTAAAGAAGAAATAATGAAGCTGTGGTTCAGAAAGGAGGAGAAGAGGACATCCTTGGCAGTAAAGAAAAAGATGAGACTGCCAAGTCCAGGGAAGCTCTCGGGAGGACTACTAAGCCGGTTCTTTGATAGAGAAGTGCAGCTATTCGTGCTCAAGAGAAGAGATGGGCTTCAGTACTTGAGGAGAACTTTGAAGGTTTTCAACACACTGCCCAAGTGTGAAGTGAAAGAGTTGGCCTGGAAAGAATTGATCAACCTAGGAGACGACCCATATGCTGAAGTTGTTGCTAAGATTATAAGAATGGAGGGTCGATCTGGAGGGTTCAAAAGGCTTAAGCCAAGATCTAGGAAAAGAGTTGAAGATCAGTCTAGAATAGATCCGCACACTGGAATGCCTTGGGCTAGGATGGTTTACAAGCCAGTCCGATGTCTCAAGAAAGTGTCGATGAAGTCAATGCCACAGGATGTTCTGAGCAACATGATGTGGTGGTACGTTGACAATGAGACGGCTGAAGCAGTGATGGAGGACTACGAGGACAAAGTAATTTTGAAAGTATACGATCCACTGCATCTGATCAACTTATCTAAGGACGACCTGAGAAAGCTTCATGATCAGCCGATTTTCTTTCATGAAGGCTGTAGATCAGAAGGCATGAAGTTCCATAAGGTAGTTAGAGTTTGTATTGATCAGGGATTGTATGCTGTTAGTAGTTTATATAATTCTAGTACTCAGACAAAATATCTATAGTTAGAAGCTATCGTCAAGAGGGAGTCTGTTAGTGTATCCTGTGTGACGATAGCAGTGTAAGTATAGACAATATTTTGTAATAGTCAATTTGTTCGTAATTGCATATTAATACGTGTTTGATATATGTTTGACATATATGTTTGATGTAGATTGTATGTATGTTTGAACTTGGTTGTAATTGATGTTTTACAATAAGTTCAAACATAAGTTCAATGATAAGTTCAAACATAAGTTCAAACATAAGTTCAAACATAATTTCAAAGGTAAGTTCAAAGCCACTGGTTCAAACTTATGGAGGACAAGTACGTGGGCCTTGGGCCTTGTCAAACTTGTCCTTAGGAAGTTCGAATCAGGTGTTATAATTAAGTGTTAATCCGTTTTAATTAACAACTTTTGCAGAACTCTGGCAGAGAATTAGTAGAGGAGGCGATTACAAACATACAGGCGATTTTGTGTGTGTTCTTGGAGACAATCACGTGTCGGGGCGTTCTAGGTTGCGTCTATCATCGTGTGTGTCTCCGTGTTCCATAGGTGTGGTCTATCCGTCAAACCGCTAACGAGGATTCCGCACTCGTTGGACGGCGTCGCGTCAAGATGAGATCCGTAGGAAGGCGACCTTACATATCCTGACAGAGTATATCGACTTGATAAGGCTCTGTATGGATTTCATCAGGAACCTAGGGCTTGGTATGAGACACTGTCAACGCTTCTTTTAGACAATGGGTTTGAGAGAGGGAGAATTGATAGTACACTATTCGTGAAAAGGAAAGGCGAAGACTTTATCTTAGTACAATTGTACGTGGACGACATAATCTTTGGGTCGTCAAACGAGCAGATGTGCAAAGATTTTGAAAATGTTATGAAGTCGAAGTTTGAGATGAGTGCTACTGGAGAGTTGAACTTCTTTCTTGGTTTACAAGTTGAACAAAGGATAGATGGAGTGTTTATTCATCAGACGAAGTATGTCTACGACATTTTGGGGCACTTTGGGATGGAAGGAACAAAGCTGACCGCACACTTTAGTACTCCGATTCAAGTGAATCATAATCTCGGATCGGGTACAGATATTGATACTGATGTGGATCCGACTTTATATCGGGCCATGATCGGGCACTTATGTATTTGACTGCTTCTAGACCTGACATAATGTTTGCAGTGTGTATTTGTCCTAGGTTTCAAGCAAATCCAAAAGAGATGCATATGAAAGCCGTGAAGCGAATTCTGAGATATCTAAAGTCGAAACCGAAGCTGGGACTTTGGTATCATGCTAATGGAGATTCGGAATTGGAGGCGTACACGGACTCTGACTATGGTGGATGTAGCTTGAACCGGAAATCAACAATTGGAGGTTGTCAGTTTCTTGGAGGGAGGCTCGTTTGCTGGCAATGCAAGAAACAAACTTCGGTAGCCGTATCAACATGCGAGGCCGAGTATGTAGTTGCTGGTAGTTGTTGTTCATAGGTTTTGTGGATCCAACAACAATTGCAGGATTACGGTTTGACTTATAGGTCATACACCCATTAGGATGGACAATCAATCAACAATTGCTATAACAAATAATCCAGTTAAGAACAGTAAGACAAAGCACATAGACATAAGACATCATTTTATACGTGATTGTGATGAAAATAATTTGATAAAACTGGTAAAAGTTGCAACGGAAGACAATAGTGCAGATTTATTCACATAAGCATATGATAAATCACGCTTTGAATTGTTAGTTCAACTAAATGACATGCGTAATCCAGAGTAACTTGACCTTAGTAGATTTTCTTTTTATAGTAAGTTATTAGTTTAGTTTATCAGCTTATTTTTCTTATAAATGAAAAACAAAAGAAAAATAGAGAAAATAATTGAAAATTAAAAAAAAAAAAAGAAAAATCAAAAAATGAGTTAAGTCATAGAATCATAGGTTCAAAGTGACGAAAATTGGCACAGTCTAACAAACTCTAAGTGTTAAGCTTTCGCACATAATGTACCTTAAAATCTAAGTGATATACACATTCTTCTCTTTTATGTTGGTAGGCATAATACATAAAGGAAATCCTGATAGCTAATAGAATAATCAAGAAATGTCATGTGTGTAACTAACATAGATGTATGACCAAAAGGTCTTAATTTCTATGTTGAAGCCATACAAAAAATGATTATGAATGAGGT
Source organism: Centrapalus pauciflorus (assembly GCA_020465985.1). NCBI lineage: Eukaryota > Viridiplantae > Streptophyta > Magnoliopsida > Asterales > Asteraceae > Centrapalus > Centrapalus pauciflorus. Next base: position 93,695 of record JAANYP010002761.1, read on the forward strand.
ATGCAAATTTATCTGGGGGGTGTATAGCAACATCAAAATACATCATACACAAAGAAAGAAAAGGTTTTGTAAAGAAAAGGGAAGTCAAAACAAGTTACTTTGTTGTACGTGAGTACAGACCTGTTACCGCTGTTTTGACTTAAATTAGCAAGATAAGTCACTTTGTTGTACATGAGTACAGACCTGTCACCGCTGTCTTGCTAACATAAGAGGAACTTTAAGACAAACTAAGACACTCTGTTGTATGTAAATACAAAACTGGGTCCGACATTTGCCTTTTAAAGAAAATTTGCAATACCAAAAAGTCATAATCATTGTGTGTCTGCCTTGATCATAGAAGTATGTCTAAGTATGGGACACGTAATGTAGTTTCTTGATAAATAAAAAGGCCAAAGGAATTTCCAAATTGTTGAATGTTTAAATGGAAAAACATATCGACAATCGACTTGGAATGTATATCACGACAAACAATCAAAGGAATGAAAATTCCTAAGTGTGAAAGTGAAATACTGAAAGTGCGTTTGACACCGCTGTCTGATTGAACCTTCTTTGACTATCTCGCAAAGATATTCTGTTAGTATATTTTTATCTTTAAAGTATTTTTGAGTGAATATAATTCAATTTTATTTTATTTTATTTTTATTTATTTATTGTTATTTTTATTTTTTTTTAATAAATAGGAATAAGGTCAAAAGTTACTATGATGCATTTTTAGTTGAAGAAACAATATTGCGTGATGATTTGTTGCTTAGTGTGAATGTTTTGTAAAGTTGGAAAAATTCCGTTAAGTGAACAACTCGAAAAAGTTGGAGTTTATTCAAGAATTTTCAAAATTTTCAATTAAGTTCGAACATCAGCCAAGTTCAAAGTTACATTCGAACTTGTTGCAAGATCGAACATAACCTATGTTCGATGGTGGTTATATATAAATAGGTCAACAGTGCTTCATTCAATGTACTTACATTCGAACTTAGCCTCTCGAACTTACCAAAGCGATTTCGAACTTACCTCTCGAACTTGTCGCTATTTCGATTTTGCACTATTTCTTGAAGTTTTCAACTGTTCCGCGAACATACCCGTACACTTAGGAGTATAGAACCATCTAATACTAAGTAAGTGTAGGTTTTAGGACCTTTTTAGTGGCTAAAATCAACTAATTTTGAGTTTTTGTGTCATTTAGAACTAGGTGCCTTAAATCACAAGTTTTAAAAGCAAAAGCTTAAAATTAATGATACATAAACCTAATTAGAACCCATTGGAACTAGATTCTACAGTTAATTAAGTCTAAAAGGGTTAAAATCATGATTTTAAAGTTTAAAGTGTCTGAATTCGAACTTGTTCAACATCATTCGAACTTGTTCTTCAGGTTCGAACTTGTCAGGACTTCGAACTTGTCAAAAATATCTATAAGTTCGAAGTCGGACATGTTCGAATATGGTTCTCAAACTTAAGTAAGTTAGAAGGTCAAAAGACTGTTCGAACTTAAGTAAGTTCGAATGACTTACAAATCTCGAATTTAAGTAAGTTCGAAAATGTTCAAATTCGAACTTAATCAAGTTTGAATTTTAACAAGTTCGAATAACATAAATTTTTCAATATTAATTTCTAACAGTTTGTGTATATAACTTGTGTGCAGATATGGGCGATCGAGCTTTTTTCAATAAGCATAACATGGTGATGGAAGTTGATCTTCAGTTGCCGGAGGCTCAGCCGTACCGGCAAATGATTAAGTTCTTGTCCCAATCAAGAGTGGCACATGCTCTGACACACAATCATCCAATTATTTTTCCATATGTTCGACAGTTTTGGCAATCGCTGTAAGTAGATTGAACTTTCACTCCCACCGTTTTGCGTGCTAGGATCGGTGGCCGATCAATGGAATTCTCGGCCGATCATCTTCGAGCAATTCTACAGCTAGGGACCATCGAGCAAGAATTTGGACCAATAGACCTCCCAGCTCTAATAAGGCAGGCGGCCTTCCTGAGAATGGGTGATGGTCAAGACATAACCAAGGCATCGTATGTCAAGAGTGGTCTCATTGGCCAGTGGCATTATCTAGTACACGACATCATGGTCTGTTTCGCTCCAAAAAAGGCGGGATTTGACAAAATGGTGTCCTTCAATCCGCGCTGATATCTCTCGTCTACAACAAGGAATTCAGCTTTTCAGAAATGTTCTTTGGGGAGTTTGTAAATCTAATCTATGCTCCCATCCGGGAAAGATTTCTCATGTATCCGCGTTTCATCATGATTATCATTCGACATTTCCTACCAGACCTACCAACCTTTCCAGAACAAACTGGAGCAATCATAGATAAGAGAATATTTGCTGACTGCCAGTCTCACAATGCACGAAGGGTAGAGCAAGTAAGGCCACACGTGGCTGTTCTTTTTAATGCTGTTATAGATCCGGATTTCGTTGCTCCCGAAGAGGATGACTGGATAGGTGATGCACCTCAGCAACAACCTCAACACTAGCAACCTCCACCCCAACAAGCGCCGGCTAGGCAAACTCCGGTTGCTAGGTCAACTCCACGGTCAATATCTACTGCAGAGGCAACTGGGACATCAACATCGGCACCACAGCCCGATTAGAGGGAACAGACCTTGCTGGAAATATTTGAGCAAGGAGCCGCAACACAAGAAAACATAGCAGAACAACTAGTTCAAGAGATTCTGGAGCCGCCAACCGGCATGGATGACATATTTAGAGAAATTGATGAATATCAGCCACCGGGCACTGCATCTGAAGGAACAGAGAGCCATGAAGAGGCGACAGAGGGTCTAGTTGAGACAACCTCTGAATCTGAATCAGACTCTAGTTCAAGAGAGGAGGAAGTTGAAGCTGCTAATCCAATGATTTCTTTTGAAAGATATGGCTCCAGAGTAGTTGTAAGCAAAAGAAAGATGTCACGTCCTGCACTTCGAGATGAAGATAAAGGAGATGTGGATTTTGTCTTGGAAGAGGAAGCAATGATTGCTACTCAACAAAGATCAAGACGACAACCCATAGGTCAGGGAGCTCCGTCTACTTCAACTTCCGTTCCATCTACCACAACCACCGCTCCATCCACATCCACTACGACTCCATCCACTTCCACTCCATTTACTGAAAACCAGCGATTCACAGAGTTGAAAGGCAAAGTAGATTTTCAGACAGTCCAAATCTTCCAACTCTTGCAAGCTGTAAACAAGTTGCAGCAACATAACTCCAGATTGGAGCAGGAAAATGCTCAAATACAAACAAAAGTGGCTGCTCAACAAGAAGTAATGTCACCTCAGCAGTCTCAAAATCTTACTCTGCAGACCCTGGTTGAGCAAATAATTAAAGATCTACAAGCTCAGTGGGAGAGCAGTTGCCGAGGATATGAGTTAAGGAGGGTTCAGAGAGGAGATGACGATGATGGAGGTCACCCAGAGACGCAAAAAGACAGTGAGCTAGCAGATCTTCCACATGAGACTGCTCAGCAAGCTGAGATTCTGGGGGAGCCTGGAACATCTAGTTCAGGAGCAGGCCAGGAAAAAGGCAAGGCTCCCGAAGCATCAGAGCTAGTCGAACAAGAAATGGTTGCAGCCTTGGCCGATATTGATGATGATGACGAAATGAACTTAGATTTTGAAGATGATCTGGAAGAGCTTGAAAAAGGAGAGTTTTTCCCGGAAAATGTTCACGATTGGAGCCCAGATGATGAAGTATTAGTAGATGAAGAAGATGATGCTGATGAGATAGTCATTTGAAGGTCCCGAGAGGTTTCCCAAGTATATAGCCTTAAGCTGTAGAGGGGGGGGGGGGGGAATACAACTATTTAAAAACTACACACTATTTTCTCAATGTTTGTATGTATTATTAACAAATGTTAATTACAAACAAGCTTGACTGCGGAAAGGTTCAAGCTGAGATGACAGATACAACAGTATGTTAACTAGTCTAAGACAGACTTAAACTAGTTACAATGAATACACTCACTAAAAATCACTCACTGTGTTTACAAGACTCAAAAGGACAGCTTGAATAAGAACAGCTTAAGCATAAAGCACTGTTTTATTCAAGCAGACTTCCATGCATGAAAAGACACACTCTAATGCACGTTCTGATTTCACACTCTTGGCTCAACACTTAGCTTTCTGCTATATATCTTTCAATCCTTGGAAGTTTCCTGTTATACTTACTTAGAGGATCTAAGAGAAGCTTCTTCATTGGACGAAAGGAAAAAGGTGGAATGTCTTGTTGAAAAGACAAAATAAACTTTTCTGCACATATTGAAAAGCAGAATTGTCTTCATGTTTGCAGAACTTTTGTCTTTTCACTTTGTCTACTGTTGCATAAGCTTTCACTAAATAAGGAATCTCAACTTTGCGTCTTTCTTCCTTTGTTAAGGCCTATTTTGATATAAGAAAAGGTCTGTCACCCTTTTTCAAATATCCTTTTGTCTTCATGTGACAGAACTGCTTGGGCAGGCTGAGTAGTTCTGTTTTCCACTTTGTCTTCGACTTTGTAAACAGATGTTGTAGCCAAAAACAATACATGAGGACTTGGAAACATATTCCATAAAGTGTTTTAGCCTGTTCACAAAGAACAGGTTCTGTTCACAAAGAACAGAACACTTGTAAACTGCCCAAGTTGCTCACCAGTGTAGAGCAGCGTAGACAGTTTATGTCCAGCCTGTTCAGCAGACTGAACAGCTTGGACAAACTGCCTTTGTTGCAACACATGCAACACATAGAACAGCTTTAACTGATATTGCAAATTACGTTACAGGTTTCCAGTAAGGCATAAACAAGTCTTAAATTATATCTTTCAAGTGCATCAACAGGTTTGATTAAGAATCTCCCCCTTAGATGCAGAACAGGTTTGACTGAGGCCTTTTTGTGCCTAACAATCTCCCCCTATTTGCAATAATCAGTCTAAGCTGATTTAATCAATAATCACTATACATTTTTACAACACATCTTGCTGAGAAGGAATTACAACATTCAAGTAAAGTAAATGATCAGTTTATATATACTGATTTTGATTACATAGCAACAACACATGTTTTTACAAGAGTACAACTAATGTACTAATGTATATTACAAATAATCTAAATAGATAAAGTTACAACATATGTAACATAAGGTTTTGGACTGTTGTTGTTGGGAGCAGATAATGGCAAGCCTGTCCAACAGATGGACAGCTTCCATTCTTCACCTACCCTGATGGTAGATGGACTTCAAGATAGTGGTCGTGGCATTCCTTCTTCAAACATTTTCTCCAGGTGCTCTCTGGTTTCATCCAATTCTTCAATTTCAACTCTAAGGAACATAAAATTTGGATGATTAAGCTCTCCTCTTTCATGGAATCCTCTAAGCTGATCCCAAAGAGCTGCTCTCCTCTTGACGGATTGCTTAAAAGAGTTTGACAGTCTGAATGCCACAAGCTGTTTGAGGCCTACTTTGTGAAGATCAGATGCTCTTTGAAAGCATTTCTTCTGTGTCAGGGGATCCACAAAGAATACCCCCAGCTCAGGCTCTTCAATCAGCTTGCCATCTTCAAATTCTACTCCCTTAGGCAGACTGTGGTTTACTCCTTTGATTTCTAAAGCGATATCACCCTGGTCAATCATAATGAGGAGTTCCTCCAGCTCAGTATCCTTCCTTGTCCTCCTGGCCTTTATTTGGGGTTGTGTCACATACACACCTTCACTAACTTCTTTTGAGATCTGGCCAAGATCCTTCACTCTCTCCATCAGCTTTTTGACATATGCCCTGACAGTCTTAGCCGTTTCTGAATTAGATTCGCTCAGAGCAACTGCTAACTCAACCCATTTCCTGTACCACATCTGTGCAACATCAGTGTAGTCATAAGTGTCCAGTTCTGGGCCTGTTGCACCCATCCTGGTTATATTCAATTTCCATTGACTGCCTTTTCTTGATATGGGAACAGCTTTGACAATTGCTTCTTTGGCAAGCCTTCAATCAGCTACATCTTGAAACTTTCTCCTTGCCAAGTTGCCCTTGCAGAGGATGCTTGTTTTGGTTTGGTCACAGAGACCAGAGCACCCTTAACCTGTTCACTTTCCTTTTCTCCTGCTGATTCCTTAGCAGCTTCCATCAGTTTCTTTTGCACATCCAGAGAGGGCATTTTGATTTTACTTGCCTCTTGAATTGCAAAAGTTCTGGCAGCTTTGGCAGAGGCTTCTTATTTTCTTAGTGCTTCCAGGGCTTGAAGCTGTTCATCCCTGAACTCAAAATACTTGTCCAAGAGAAGACCCATTTCCTTGGCCCTGGCTTTGTGAAACTTGAGGTCTGCTGCTTTCTGCTGTTGAGGATCAACTGCTGCTTTTTCTTTTCCTTTAGCTGCTGTAGTAATAGCAGCTTCAGGATATTCCTCCTCCTCTTCTTCTTCTTCTTGTAAAATTAGATGCCTCCTCCTGCTGCTTGGCCTATCCTCAAGAATGAATCCATCCCCCTTAGACTGAGCATGGTTTGGAGATTCAGCCTGAGTAGGCTGAGCAGCTTGGGAAGCACCTTCCATTGTACCTGTAGTTGATTTCCCTGCTGGTTTACCAGTGGGTATTGTAGGTACTGATATTTCCTTAGGAGAAGAAGTTTTCTCCCCCTTAGACTTAGTCTTCGAGGCAGATGACTTCTCCCCCTTTTAAGGAGATGTACCAGCACCTTCAACACCTGGTCTGCCTGAAGACACATAGTCAGCAGGTTTGCCAGCAGTTTTGGCAACAGGCTTGGGGCCAACCAGGCTATTCACTAAGAAAGCCAGGTTGTCCTTCACCTCTGCAAGTTGGGAAAGACAGGTTTGAAGAGAAGAGGTTTGGGTATCAGCAAGGGAAGTCAGTTTCATAATGTTTTCTCTATCAGAAGCTATAAACAGCAAACTTTGAAGCTGTGCAAGATGTAGTTCAAGAGAATCTTGCACATCAGCAAGGTTTGATGACACAGAATTGGATAGAGAACCAATAAGTGTATTCAAGCTGGCCAGAGTGGCAGGAAGTGTAGAATTGCAAGAAGTTAGGAGAGATGACAGCTGTTGAGAAATAGCTGTCAGTGAGGACACAGAGTCCTGTTGTAGTGAAAGAATTGAGGATAGGGAGGTGGAGACAGTTTGTAGTTGTGCAGTGAGTGCAAGTAGCTGTGAGGTGTTGTCAGTTTGTGGAGTGGCTGGGATGGAATCTTTGAACAAATCAAAGAATCCCTTAAGCTGTTCAGACACAGAGTCTGAAATAAGAGAGGGTAGAGAGGACATAGAGGTTTCTAAAGAACCAACTTTGTTGGTCAGCCAGGAAAGCTGATCCTTCAAAGGCAGGTCTTTAGGGGATGGAGGTGTATGAGTGGATTGTTTGGAGTGAGTAGATGGTGATGAAGAGGATGAGGCTGGTGTATGGGGATGTTATTGAGAAGGAGAGGTTATGATAGAAAGAAGCTCCATAGCCTGGGCAAAAGTGAGGTTTCCCAGTCTGGAGGGATCAATAGGTCCTTCAGCAGTGGCAGTAGCTGCATCATCAGGAGAGGGGGTAGAGGATGGTAGCCTTTTAGATACTGCTTGTTTTGCAGCACCTTCATGAAGGCCAGTGGTTGTTCCCTCTGCAGTACCTTGGTGTAAAAGTACCTCATCATGGGGAGATGGGATTTGCATTTCAACATCAGCAGTGGTGAAACCTGCTGATGGAGTGTGCATAGAAGGGGCAGCCTCACCCAAGAGATGGTATGTTCTCTGAGGTTCATCAGCTTGGGTTGTTGGTCCCTCAGTAGCTGTTTAGTGTTGAACAACTGTATCATAGGGAATAAAAGATTGAGGCTGATCTGCTGGTTGGTCTAAGCCAGCAATGTGGACACCTCGTGCAGACTCAGGGTGTAAAGAAGTTTGAGGTGGGGACAATGTGGACGCAGTATGGAGTGGAGACGACTCCTGTCTTTAAATATTGTCAGCCTGTTGGGAGGCTGGAATAGTTGAGGTGGCTATCTCCGTTTGTACAACTGGTTCCTGTTAGGAGGAACCAGAGGGTCTAGGCTGACTCTGGGTAGACTCATGATGGAGTGAAGCAGGCTCCAAGTGTGCTGAACCTGCTCCTAAAATAGGCGAGGCAGCAGGGGTTGCTTCTTTTTCAACTGAACGCTGTTGAGAGGGAACAGATGGGCTAGTCTGGGTTGTTGTGGTAGCTGGTTTCTTTTTGTCGAGGGATTTGCGATGGTATAGAATATGATATGATGTGGGAGAGGTTGGAGGGGAAAGAGGTTCAGATTGGACAGGTTGTGAGACAGGGTCAGGAACAGTGGGGTTGGCCTGTTCCGTGGTCTCAGATGCCACAGAGGCACCAGCCACAGAGGCTTCAGGTTCAACGAATGAACCAGGGTGAAGAACCTGCTCCCCCTCAGCCACAGAGGCTAAGGGAGCAGACTTGGACTGAGCTGTTTTGGCCTTCTTGTGCACAGGCCCAGCTTCAGTGGTTGCCAGGTCCCTTTTAACAAGCTTGGCCCTGGATTTGGATTTTCCCTTGGGAGCAGTTTCAGGATCCACCCTCACATCAGAGGGTCCTTCCACTAATCCTTACAGCCTCCTCATGGGGGTTGACAGAGGAGGCTCATTGGGTAGAACAGGTGTATAGAAAACTCTATTCCCTATTACAGGGAATGCAGCTGTCTTAAGTAAAGGCTGAGAGTTATATAAGTGCTCACCACAATGATGCTTGAAGATGAGGCTTAGAAACCTTTGTTACTGAACAGCAGCTGGACGATTTTCTTGTTGTACCAGGTTCCTCAAATTCAGAAAAATCCATTGTGCCATGTCTATTGTAGTCCCATCCACCAGCTGTAGAACTATTGGTATTTCATCACGGCTCAGTTGGTCGAATGAACCAACCTTAGTTCCGAAGCACATGACCACTGAGGCAAACAGATAACTGTAGGTAGGAGACAGATCCTTCCTGAACAGCGTAGCTCCGATTTTGGGTTCTGCTACACCACAAAAGCGTAGCAAATTCCCCATTTGGTCATTTTCAGGTTGAGGCTTGTCATATGGTTCAGCAATTGGCAGATGAAGAACTTCCCTGAGAAGACCAGTCATTATTTCAATGGTCTGAGTCCCATTGAGAATAGTGCCCTTAATGACTTTGGTGTGGGGGTTGTAGGCACAGGTGTACCAAAACTCATACACCATCTCCTGGTACAGGACACCAGGAGTGGTAGTCATTGCGTAGTTCAGCGGATGATCTCTTAGAAATTCCACCATCTGTTCATAACCCTTCCCTACATAGTTTTTGGGAATGGTTAGGTTGGCAATGTAGTTGGTGGGCTTGATGGTCAGGATCGTGGTAACTGATGAGTGTTTCACAACATCATCACCAACGAATACTGGAAGAAAGGGATTGTTTCTCTGAGCCATTTGTGAAGGTTTGGGATTTTGAGAAGCAGAAGACACTTAGTCGATTTAGGGTTCTTGAGGATTTCTGGAAATAGTGAGGAAGACGAAGATGAAACAGTAGGGGGTATATATAGGATTTGAATGTGAGTGGGTATGAGAGAGAAACATTTGGGCGGTTGATTTGAAAAAGTCGTTAACGGAAAACGGAACGGTTGTCCATGTCAGACCGTTTGTCAGTCTACTTGAGCCCTTTTTAATCACTAACACACTTAACCCACATTATCCGCAGTAATTAACTTAAATAAAAACAAAAATTAAGTAACTTAATTGTGAAGAAAGGTAGTTAAACACTGTTGGTCTAAGCTGTTGGTCAAACCTGTGATGAGTAGGGTAATCACAAGCTGTTCATTCTTCAAGATGTTCACTTTACACACTGTGCCTTCAACCTGTGCTCTAATGTAAGACCAGGTTGTGTTCAATAGTTGAACAGGTTACAGGACGATGTCTTGTATATCAGTGTGATGGAGTAAGCAGGCTGAAGAATAGACCATCAGAGCAGGCTTTGATATGCAAGCTGTTATTGTTCAGCCTGTTATATGCTCAAGCTGTTCAAGTTTTTCAGAAAAATGACCAAGTACAGAACATGCATAACCTGTTCTGCCTAAGCTGTTCTGAGAAACTTGAGCAGTGTGAGACATACAAGGTCTTAGACCTTTGAGGACACTTAGTCACTCTTGTTTAACATGCCCAACTTGCTCACAAGGTAATTAAACCTGGTTTCATCAAGAGGTTTGGTGAAAATGTCTGCAAGCTGTTCATTAGTGGAAACAAAACTTACCTCCACATTACCTTTCTGAATGTGATCCCTGATGAAATGATGTCTGACCTCAATATGCTTTGTTCTTGAATGAAATACTGGATTGTTGGAAATGGCTATGGCACTTGTGTTATCACACAGAATAGGAATTTTCCTATACACAAGCCCATAATCTTCAAGCTGATGCTGCATCCACAGAATCTGCCCACACCAGCTTCCAGCAGCAATGTACTCAGCTTCAGCAGTAGAAGTAGACACTGAGTTCTGCTTCTTGCTACACCAACTTATCAACTTACCACCAAGAAGTTGACATCCACATGTTGTGCTTTTCCTATCTAGCATGCAGCCTGCAAAATCAGAATCTGAATAACCTTTAACTTCAAGGCTTGAGTCTTTGGGATACCAAAAACCCAAACCTGGTGTGCCCTTCAGGTATCTGAAGATTCTTTTAACAACATCTAGATGAGATTCCTTTGGATCAGCTTGAAACCTAGCACACAAACAGGTGGCAAACATAATATCACGTCTACTAGCAGTTAAATATAGAAAGCTCCCAATCATACCTCTGTAAGCTGTTAGTGAAACAGCTTTGCCACTGGTATCAGCATCCAATTTTACATTTGTTGCCATTGGGGTTTTAATAGGAGAACTTTGATCAAATTTAAACTTTTTCAAGAGATCTAAAGTATACTTTCTTTGATTTATAAAAATTCCAGTTGAGGTTTGTTTAACCTGTAATCCTAAAAAGAAATTAAGTTCTCCCATCATACTCATTTCATATTTAGATTTCATGAGTAATGAAAAATTCTTGCATAACTGCTCATTGGTAGAACCAAATATTATGTCATCCACATAAATTTGAACAAGCATAATATCAGACTTCACCTTCTTTATGAACAGTGTGGTATCCACTTTACCTCTGGAATACCCATTGCTCATAAGGAATTCAGTAAGAGTGTCATACTAGGCTCTAGGGGCTTGTTTGAGACCATAGAGAGCTTTGTCCAACTTATAGACAAAACCTGGATATTGTTCGTTTTCAAAACCTGGAGGCTTCTTGACATAAACTTCTTCTTGCAGCTTCCCATTCAGAAATGCACTCTTCACATCCATTTGAAATACCTTAATGCTCTTATGAGCAGCGTAGGCTAGATACAAACGAATTGCTTCTAGCCTGGCCACAAGAGAAAATGTCTCATCATAGTCAATTCCTTCCTCCTGTCTATAACCCTGAGCAACCAGTCTTGCCTTATTTCTAATGACATGACCTTGCTCATCCATCTTATTCCTGAAAACCCATTTAGTGCCAATTATAGTTTTACCTTTAGGAGCAGGGACCAACTTCCATACCTTGTTTCTCTCAAACTGATTGAGTTCTTCTTCCATGGCAGTGATCCAATTGGCATCTTTTAGTGCTTCATCTACATTCTTTGGCTCCATTAGTGAAACAAAACTAGAGAACATACAGAAGTTCCCTAAGCTGTCCCAGCTTGTTTGTACCCCTTTGTTGATGTCACCAATTATTTGATCATTGGGGTGACATCTGATCCACTTAGGATCATTTTTCAATGATGATTCTCCTGAGTTGTTGACATCTTCAGCAGGTCCTGTTGAGCAGCTCTCAAGATTTTCAGACACACTGTTGTCTTGAGCCTGTTCACTTGTTGATCATGTCTGTCCACTGTTGAACATATCACCAAATGATCCAGGAAAATCAGCATTGATTGGTTCAGGACATGTAGTTGTGGTTAGGTCAGTGCACTTATTCACACAGGGTGTATTGACAAAATCCTCATCATGTCCATTATGATCAGCAGGTTCCACACTGGATGTAGTGGAAGCTTTTGAGTCCTCTTCATTGTTGGAATGCATGAGATCATCGAAGTTGAGTTCTCCTGAAACTGATTCAGGAACAGCTTTGGTGGAGGCATTCCTGGACTCTTCAAAGGTGACATTGATAGATTCATCTATCACCTTTCTTTCGTTGTTTCTGTAGGCTTTGGAGATAGCAGAGTAGCCAACAAACACACCTTCATCAGCTTTTGGTTCAAACTTTGCCAGATGATCCCTTTGATTCAGAATGAAGCAAGGACATCCAAACACATGGAAGTAGCTAATATTTGGCCTTCTCCCTTTGAGCAACTCATAGGGAGTCTTGTTAAACCTTTTTACCACTAAGGATCTGTTTTAGGTGAAGCAAGCAGTGTTGACAGCTTCAGCCCAGAATGATGAAGATAAACCTGATGCACACAACATGGTTCTAGCAGCTTCAATGAGGGTTCTGTTTCTCCTTTCAGCAACTCCATTTGGTTGTGGAGTTCTTACAACTGAAAAGTTTTGAGTGATCCCTTTTTCTTCACAGAAGTCTTCAAGAGTTGTGACACCCTTGCCACAACAACCGCCATTTACATAACACCCAGGGTTAATCATCAATCACAAATACATAATGATCTGATAACCTAGTTTAAGTGCGGAAGCATTAAAATACATAAATAAAGTAGTGCAACAGTGACAAACACCCTACGGTGCTACAATGTACCCAATTCTAAGTCTATAGACTCAAAAGTTTATTACAGTCATCCCAAACATTTTATAACATTTGTCCCACAACATAATTACCGATTAAATAACAGATATCTTCCAAAACTTTCCACACGACCTAACTAGAAGGTCCCGCTGCAGATTTTCCTTTACCTGTAAGATAAAAATAAACAACTGGGGAATAAGCGGATGCTTAGCGAATACAAAGATTATGCATTTTATAAATTTTTATGAAGCCCAAGGATAACACAGATGACCAACATCGGATATCCTCTTCGTACACAAAGTACGGATCAGAGCCGCAGCCCCTTCGAGGCCAAAGCTCGGCATTTAAACATACCATCTGAGACAACGTACGATTGGGGATGACATACTGCCTACCGGGCCTAGGAGGGATCAGCTCCAGGTCATATAGCACAGTAACATCAGAGTAATCGATGCGACCCACCGGTCCATCACTAGATGCACAACAATCGAACGGACATGCAACAAGTAAGAATGTGCATCTAAATCTACGCAAGTTAGTAGAATTCCAACCAAACAAATGAAGCAACAGGTCTCAGCAGGCAAAGATTAACATAAAACAAATATGAACATGCGAAATCTACTGTACTCACAGTGGGTGCGTAATTAAACTTTTAACGATATTATTTCTCCTCGGGCTTTCAACCGGATCCACCAAGTACCCCACTGTGGGTTAAACAACACCACAAGGGACCTGTTAAGTTAGTTACAACAATACCTCATGTCAATAACCGTTTAAATTCATAAAACCAAACTTTATAAGTTTTGCAATATTTTTCCCATTTCGGGTCCATGTCTAAATTCAAACCATAATTAAGTTTGAGCCCATCTCATGTTCATACATTGTCCTTTGTATAACCCTTTGTCATTTTATGTGTTGTTTATAAGTATCATTCAAAATACTCGAGTTTATAGAGTAGATTTCTCAATTTTAGGCATTAAACTCGAATTTCATGGGTTAGATTCGAACCCTCATCGAATCTGGTGACTAGATTCGAACCTATGTATAGACTCGAACCCAAATTCGAGTTTGGGGGTAGACTCGAACCCCCCCCCCCCCTTCGAATCTGATGTTAGACTCGAAAACACACTCGAATCTAGTACCAAAATCGAGTTTGTTCTTGCATTTCGACTGTGTTCTTGGCATTTTCGAGTTTGTTCATCTTACAACTTTAAAACATACATTTCTAATCCTCAAATCACCGATATATCAAGTATTAAGCCTAGTTTCGATTCTATTATGCATATACTATCATATTCTTGTAATATTTCAAGCAAAACAAGCTCCAATTCACACAAAACAACAGATTCGAATTCTAAGTTCTTCAAAACCGAAACAACAAACGTAAAAAGGGTCGATTCTTACCTCAATTCGTACGATATCGGGAATCCAATTGCAGATTGCTGTAGTACTCCTCGAGATCTTTCCGTTGACGTATAAATCTCGATAATCTGCCGGTCGGTTTGTGAGATAACTTAGAGAGATGTAGAGAGAAAATTTCTAGAGAGAGAGTGAAATGGTGAAAAATGAAGTCTTTTGCCCTTTTATTCCCATTATCACCATTTTGCACATTTCACCCCTCATCTTAACCGGTTTCATAAAATACTGATTTATTCTTAAAATTATCATTAATAACTTTTATAATTCATAATATTCCTTAATAATAAATTCCGAGTTCAAATTTTCTTAAAATAACAACAAACTTTCTAAATATCCCAAATACATAATAATTGCTCATAATTCAACTTAATTGTAAATTTTCCACTTAATTAGCCCAATTACAATAAAATAAATCTGAGGATGTTACAAGAGTACTGTTTCTGAATTCAGTACCATGATCACTTCTAAGCTGCTTTACTTGAGCAGAGTTCAGCATTTCCATCTTTTTGACAAATCCAGTAATTTCTCTAGCAGCCTCTCCTTTGCTCTTCAAGAAGATTACCCATGTAAACCTGGAGAACTCATCAACCATTACTAGAGTGTATCTTCTTCCTCCAAGCCTTGGGACATTAACAGGTCCAAACAAGTCCATGTGGATTAAGAAGAGAGGAGTATCAATAGAAGAATTGTGCTTCGATTTAAAAGATGATTTCCTCTGCTTGCCTTTTTCACAAGCTGTGCAGAGTTTATCCTTAACAAAAGTCATGGAAGGCAAACCTGTTACCAACTCTTTCTTATAGAGTTTGTTGATGTTCTTGAAGTTCAGGTGTGACAGCCTTTTGTGCCATAACCAGTTTAGGTCTGCATTTGTTCATGAGAGAAAACAGGTTTCAGTTGTGGGATCAGCAGATTGCATATCCACAACATATACACGTTTCTTCCGTTGAGCACATAGCACAACTTTGCCTTGGGAATCCAGTATGTAACCTAGGTGCTCATCAAAGTTAACCTTGTAGCCAGCATCACATGGTTGGCTTATGCTAACAAGGTTATGTTTTAGTCCAACCACATAGGCTACTCTTTTGAACACTGCAGCACCAGCTTTAAGAGTTCCATATCCCTCATTGGATCCATGTACATTGTCACCAAAGGTGACTTTTGACCCTTTTTCAGGCCTGAGATCACTCAGCAGGTCCTTACAACCTGTCATGTGCCCTGAGCAGCCACTGTCCAAGTACCAAACCTAGGATGGTTGTTTTTCCTTATACATCATTGTAGGATTCCAGTTCTCCAAGCTGCTGAAAGCTTCAGCTTCAGCCAAGTCTTGTTTGAAGTTGCTTGTTGGTGGGACATCAGTGTTGGCCATCAGACATTGATTGTCTTCTTCATCTGATGATGAATCAGACTCCTCCCAGTCACAAGTCTCTGCCATGAGTCCCTTTTGCCGATTGGAAACCACTGAGTTTTCCAACTTTCTATGCTTAGCCATGGCCATAAGGTACTTAACCCTGTAGCCATCATCCATGTTTGTCTTGTGTGGTTTGGATGACTGACCAACAGCTTTTGACACACAGTCAGCAGCTATATGGCCAGGTTTGCCACATTTGAAGCACTCAGCTTTGGACTTATCAAATGCCTTCTTTTTGACAGCACTTGAACTTCCCTGCAGCATGTTTCTTCTAAACCTTTACTTGTTGAACTTTTTGACAAGCATGGCTATCATTTGCTCATTGTCCAGTTCAGCAAGATCTGCATTGTCTTCCTCATCAGACACTTCCTCCTTATCATCAGTCTGTTGATCTGGTTGAGTGAACACATCGCCCACCTGACTTAAAGGTTGTCTCACACTGGCCACAAAGGTTGCACCTCTCTTAGACATTTCCAAGGCATTTCTCTTCTGTTGCCTTGACTGCTCATCATTCAGTAATGATCCATACAGGTTGACAAGATCCATACTTCTGATGGTGCCTGAATTCTTTAGGATTGTAGAAAAATAATTCCATTCTTCAGGCAGGATGTCTAAGAATTTGTTCACCAGAGTCAGGCTGTCCTTGGTGATCCCAACAGCTTTGAGATCATTAATAAGAGCAGTAAACCTGGTGTAGGTTTCTGTGAGAGTCTCTTTTGGTTTTGAAAAGAAGAGTTCATACTGTCTAACAAGATTGTTAATCCTGTTATCCAATGTGATTGTGGGTCCATCATAGACGGTACACAAAGTATCCCACATCTCCTTTGCAGTCTTCATCTTGTCAACCTGTTTGAACACATCATCAGGCAGAGAGATAACCAGGTTATTCCTGGCCTTTGCATCCAGAGCCACCAATCTTTTGTTTTCATCAGACCATTGAGCTTTTTCTTTCTCAAAGGTTCTGATTTCAGGAGCAGCTCCTTCAACCGCTGGAGTCATAGTAGTAACAGAGTTTGGCACATAAGGACCCTCCATTACTATCTCTGGTAGTTGTACCTCCAAATTCTCTAAATAGAGCATCATTCTGCACTTCCATCCAGAGAAGTTCTGATGATTAAACTTTGGAGGTTTACCCATTGATCCATTGTCATAGTAGAGGAATTTGTAGCACCGTTGTCCATGGAAACTTTGGGATAATGAGAGATCTAGAGATAACACACACTCTAAACTTGGCTCTGATACCAGTTGTAGGTCCCGAGAGGTTTCCCAAGTATGTAGCCTTAAGCTGTAGAGGGGGGGTGAATACAGCTATTTAAAAACTACACACTATTTTCTCAATGTTTGTATGTATTATTAACAAATGTTAATTACAAACAAGCTTGACTGCGGAAAGGTTCAAGCTGAGATGACAGATACAACAGTATGTTACCTAGTCTAAGACAGACTTAAACTAGTTACAATGAATACACTAACTAAGAATCACTCACTGTGTTTACAAGACTCAAAAGGACAGCTTGAATAAGAACAGCTTAAGCATAAAGCACTGTTTTATTCAAGCAGACTTCCATGCATGAAAAGACACACTCTAATGCACGTTCTGATTTCACACTCTTGGCTCAGCACTTAGCTTTCTGCTATATATCTTTCAATCCTTGGAAGTTTCCTTTTATACTTACTTAGAGGATCTAAGAGAAGCTTCTTCATTAGACGAAAGGAAAAAGGTGGAATGTCTTGTTGAAAAGACAACACAAACTTTTCTGCACATTCTGAAAAGCAGACTTGTCTTCATGTTGGCAGAACTTTTGTCTTTTCACTTTGTCTACTGTTGCATAAGCTTTAACTAAATAAGGAATGTCAACTTTGCGTCTTTCTTCCTTTGTTAAGGCCTATTTTGGTATAAGAAAAGGTCTGTCACCCTTTGTAGGTCCCGAGAGGTTCCCAAAGTATATAGTTATAAGCTGTAGAGGGGGGGTGAATACAGCAATTTAAAAAACTAGACACTCTTTCTCAATGTTTGTATGTATTATCAACAATTTGTTAATTACAAACAAGCTTGAATGCGGAATAGTTCAAGCTGAGATGACAGATACAACAGTATGCTTACTAGTCTAAGACAGACTCAAACTAGTATACAATGAATACACTCACTAAGAAGCACTCACTGTGTTTACAAGACTTAAAGGAACGGCTTATGTAAAACAGCTTATACACACAGATGCTGGTTTACACAGAAGGTTTGCATGCATGAAGATCACACTTGCACGTTCACTCTTGGGTTTCAGCACTTAGCTTTCTTCACACTTCTTTCTGACCTTAGAAGCTTCCTTTTATACTCACTTAGAGGATCTAAGAGAAACATCTTCATTGGACGGAATGAAAAAGGAGAAGTCTTGTTGAAAAGACAACATAACCTTTTCTGCACTTTTCTGAAAAGCAGACTTGTCTTCACATGTGCAGAACTTTTGTCTTTTTACTTTGTCTACTGTTGCATTGCCTTTAACTAATTTAGGAATGTCAACTTTGCGTCTTTCTTCCTTGTAAAGGCCTATTTTGATATAAGAAAAAGGTCTGTCACCCTTTTTCAAATAACCTTTTGTCTTCATGTTACAGAACAGCTTGGGCAGGCTGAGCAGTTCTGTTTTCCACTTTGTCTTCGACTTTGTAAACTGATCTTGTAGTCAAAAACAATACATGATGACTTGGAAACATATTCCATAAAGTGTTTAGCCTGTTCACAAAGAACAGGTTCTGTTCACAAAGAACAGAAAACTTTAAAAATACCCAAGCTGCTCAACAGTGTAAAGCAGCGTAGACAGTTTATGTCCA
The DNA here is from genome assembly GCA_020465985.1 of Centrapalus pauciflorus. Taxonomy (NCBI): domain Eukaryota; kingdom Viridiplantae; phylum Streptophyta; class Magnoliopsida; order Asterales; family Asteraceae; genus Centrapalus; species Centrapalus pauciflorus. The sequence continues at coordinate 112,046 of JAANYP010002761.1, forward strand.
GCCTGTTCAGCAGACAGAGCAGCTTGGACAAACTGTCTAAGTTGCAACACATGCAACATATAGAACAGCTTTAGACTGATATTGCAAATCATTTTCAGGTTTCAATAAGACATATAACAAGCCTTAAATTCAACCTTCAAATGCATCAACAGGTTTGATTATAAATCTCCCCCTCAGATGTAGAACATGTTTGACTGAGGCCTTTTTGTGCCTAACAATCTCCCCCTATTTGCAATAACCAGTCCAAGCTGGTCTTATCAAAAATCACTATATATTTTTACAGTACATTTGCTGAAATAAAATTACAACATTACGGTAAAGTAAAAGATCAGTTTATATATACACTGATTCTTGACTACACTAGAACAACACATGTTCTTACAAGAGTACAACTAATGTACTAATGTATTTTACAACTAATGTAAAAGCAAAAATTACAACTTATGTAATAATGTACAACTAATGTACAGGATGTACAACTAATGTACAAGATGTTTGGACTGTTTGAGTTGGGAGCAGATAATGGCAAGTCTGTCCAACTGATGGACAGCTTCCATTCTTCACCTACCCAGATGGTAGATGGACTTCATATCAATGGAGAAGGATCCTGAACCATCCTTTCCAGTTCTTCCCTTGTATCCTCAAGTTCCTCAATTTCACTTCTGATAATCATGAACTTGGGATCATTGAGCTCTCCTCTTTCATAGAAGCCTCTGAGCTGATCCCAGATGGCTGCTCTCCATTTGCTAGACTGCCTGAAAGAAACTGCAAGTCTGAAGGCGGCAAGTTGTCTCAGATCAACTTTGTACAGCTCTGAGGCTCTTTGGAAGCACTTCTTCTGAGTTAGGGGATCTACAAAAAATGCCCCCAACTCAGGTTCTTCTATAATCTTGCCATCCTCAAACTCTATTCCTTTAGGCAGACTGTGATCAACTCCTTTTATTTCAATGGCATAGTCGCCCTGTTCAATCAGCGTAAGGAGTAGCTCCATTTCTGTATCCTTCTTTGTCCTTCTGGCCTTTATTTTGGGGTATGTCACAGAGACACCCTCTTTTACTTCTTTTGGAATCAGGCCCAGCTCACTTACTCTCTCCATCAGCTTCTTGATGTATGCCCTGATAGTCTTAGCCGTTTCTGACTTAGACTGGCTCAGGGCAACTGCCAGTTCCACCCATTCCCTGTATCCCATCTATGCAACATCAGTGTGATCGTAGGATTCCATTTCAGGGCCTGTTGCACCCATCCTGGTGATCTGAAGCTTCCACTGTGTGCCTTTTCTTGAAATGGGAACAGCTTTGACAATCGCTTCCTTGGCAAGCCTTCTAGTAGCAACATCATGAAATTTCTTTCTAGCCAAGTTGTCAAAGTGGAATTTGGCTCTGGCAGAGGGTACTTGAGTCTTGGTCACAGAGACCTGAGCACCCTGTGCTTTTTCTCCCTCCTTTTCTCCTGCTGATACCTTAGCAGCTTACATTAATTTCTTTTGCACCTCCAAGGTAGACATTTTAATTTTCTTTGCTTCTTGGAGTGCAAAAGATTTAGCAGCTTTAGCAGATTCTTCTTCTTTTCTCAATTCCTCCAGAGCTTGAAGCTGTTCTTCTCTAAACTCAAAGTACTTGTGCATAGGAAGACCCATCTCTTTAGCCCTGGCTTTGTGAAACTTAAGATCAGCTGCTTTCTGCTGTTGTTGATCAATGGCTGCTTTTTCTTTTCCTTTAGCTGCTGCTGTAGTGACAGCAGCCTCAGGAATTTCTTCTTCTTCTTCTTCTTCAGTTAGAATTAAGTGCCTCCTTTTACTGCTAGGCCTGTCCTCAGGAATGACTTCCTCCCCCTTAGACTGAGCAGGGTTTGGAGAGACAGGATGAGTAGGCATAGCAGCTTGAGAGGCACCTTCAGCTGTACCTGTAGATGTCCCTGCTGGTTGACCAGTGGGAGTTGTAGGTACTGCTTTCTCCTTAGGAGAAGAGGTTTTCTCCCCCTTAGACTTAGTCTTCGAGGCAGATGACTTCTCCCCCCTTGAAGGAGATGGAACAGCACCTTCAACACCTGGTCTGCCTGAAGACACAAAGTCAGCAGGCTTACCAGCAGTTTTGGCAGCAGGTTTGGGGCCAACCAGGCTTGTCACTAAGAAAGCCAGGTTGTCCTTAACCTCTGCAAGCTGGGAAAGACAGGCCTGAAGAGAAGAGGCTTGGGAATCAGCAAGAGTGGTCAGCTTAACAATGTTTTCTCTATAAGAAGCTGTGAACAACAGGCTTTGAAGCTGTGCAAGATGGACTTCAAGAGTATCTTGCACATCA